>CAUYSK010092054.1:0-15055 GCA_963575035.1 Avahi laniger
GGGGTCTCGCTCTTGCTCAGGCTGGTCTCGAACTCCTGAGCTCAGAACGATCCGCCCACCTCGGCCTCCCAGAGTGCTAGGATTACAGGCGTGAGCCACCGCGCCCGGCCTATTTGGGTTTTTTTAAAGACTGAATTTTTAAAAATTTTTGTCTCATCCTCTTCCACAAGCATTTGGAAAGAACTTTGGTCTATATTCGCACCTTAGTTTTCAGACAGAAAATGAATAATAGGTGCGATTGAATTATTTAACAGTGAAAATTTCTTCTCCCAGTTCACATAACTAACTTCACGGCCAGATCGTAATCTTTAACACCTGTCAAACCTTCTGGTCTCAGAATCTCCCCCTTTGCACTTTTAAAAATGTGGACTGTGGACTCCAAAAATCTTTTGTTTATGTGGATTGTATCCATAAATATTTACCAATATTTACATTTACCAAATAAGTCTGAGAAAAATTTTTAAATGAAACGTTAAAGCCCATTACATGTTAACATAATTTTTATGAAAAATAACTGTATTTTCCAAAACAAAAAAAAATTTAGTGCAAGAAGTGGCACTGTTTTACATTTTTTGCAAATCTTATTAATGTCTGGCTTAACAGAAGATGGCTAGATTCTCATATCTGATTCCGCTAAAAATCTATTGTCATATGTTGTTTTACTTGGAAAATATGAAGAAAATGCCACATAGGTATGTAACTGAAAAAGAAACAAGTATTTTAGTAGCCTTTTCAGATAATTGTGGATATTTTTCTTTGACACTACACCGAAATTCTAGAAGCAGTAGTTTCTTAAAGCTTAGTTACAATGTGGAATATAAAATCCTATTAACAAAATTTCCATTTCTGTTACTTTCAAATCCATAGGTCGATCTTGCACACTGGATGGATCTTTTACCTGCATGTGAGTTTGTAACATCACATTCTGGTCATTTTGAAAACATTGGTTCCTTGAGTTACACAGATCTTCCAAATGTTGAAACCACATTTTATTATTACAATATCACAAAAAAAAATTTGTTAATATCACCACTGATCTCATCAGAAAATTCTTTAAGTACTGAGAAACTGTTGAACCCAAAATGGCAGTAAGAAATCTGAAAACCCTAATTTTAGGTGGAAAATCTGAATTTTATCATTGGCAACAAATACTATCAGTTGTTTTCCTTAAAGTGTCAGTATGTTTCATTCACTTTCAGGAAAAAATTGGCCAAATACCCAAGTCTGAATGATGACAGTTTGTCAATTGTTCTTTCAAGCAAAATAGTGTCTCATGAAAAAAAGCAGTTAGTTCAGGAAATGGCTCAAACAACTACACAAATGCTTTTCCTCAAGACAACCATGGGAGTTCAGTATGCAGAGTGCTTTACACATACTTCTCATTTTTCACACAGAATATTAAAAAGACATGTACTAACGGTTGAGATTTAATAAAATTAACAGTTTTTACTGCATTATCTAGGACACCCGTAGGAGAAATTAGTATTGGTTTTACAAGTACGTACAATGAATACTGTTATAGTTTGGTGTCACTGTCTTGATTGATGCCGAAGCACAGCAGTTTTAGCCACCATGGCTTTTGCTTCATCAGTGCAAATGTCAACACGGTGAAAAGGCAAAGAATATCCTGGCATTATTATCAAGATAGGTTTTGCCTTGTGGACCCCTTGAAAAGATCTGAGGAACACCCAGGGATCTGAAGATCACAGTGTGAGAGCCACTGATTTATATCATTAAATAAGATTGACAATGGGGTTATATAAAAAATAGATAGGGAACAAATATGAGACCTGCATCACTACTGAATATTAACTGCCAAGTTTCTCAGAAAATACATTAAAAAGAAAACAATTTCCTTAGGATTATATACTAAATCAAAATTAAAGGTGGATTAAACTGTACAATTCTAAATTAGAGATTGGCTAGCTTTTTCCATAAAGGGCCAGAGAGTAAATATTACAGGCTTTGCAGGCTACTTATGGTCTGTCACAACTACTCAACTTTGCTATTGTAGCACAAAAGCTGCCATAGACAACACATAAATGAATAAGCATGGCTGTGCTCCAGTAAAACTTTGTTTATGCAGATTGAAATCTGAATTCCATGTAGTTTTCACATCACAAAATCATATTTTTTTAATTTTTTTCAACCATTTAAAAATATAAAAACCATTCTTAGTCTGTAAGCCATACAAAATCAGGTAGCAGGCCAGATTTGGCCTGTGGGCCATAGTTTGCCAACCCCTATTTTAGACTCAAATCACTCACTTCATATCGAATAAAGTAAATCAGAATAAAAACATGTTCCTGTGGCTAAGCTCAAATTTTAAATCAGCTTTAGACACTACTTTGGCATCCTGCCAATATATCCTCATTTTCAACTTTTTTCCAAATCCTTAGAATGCCCAAAAAGAACTAAATCTAGTCCCAAAAAGAAACAGATTTCATTAAACCCACAATCTCAAATGAGGTTCATTGAACCTAGTGGAAATCTTTTCAGTTTTTTGATATTTCAGCGATACAAACAGTACTTCATAATCAAAATCTTTTACAGCAATGAATAAAGTTATTTATCTACTATTCTGAGAAAAACACGTAAACTTTCTAAAAGATTTTTTCTTAAGTAATTTAAAAATATTTCATGTATTTCAAGGCAAATCTGTTTCCTTAAATGGTGCCATTATATAACTTAGACCACTGAAATTAATAAACAAAGTTGAAAAAAAAAGTTCTGGCTTATTCGGCTAATCACAAAAGAAAGGAAATGCTGTACAATAGACCTTTTGTCTGTTCTCCGGTGTCTTGTCACTATAACCTTCACACCATCTATCACAGTGCCCTGTTTCATGCTTTGCTTGATTTTCCTCTCTAACAAGAACAATAATACCAAAGGGGAAGAGGATAAAGTTATGTATACTCAGTTTCTTGGCTTTTGACCACAAAAATCTAGTAACATAGTCATACTTCCTCTTACCTTTTCAACCTTATTTTATTAACAATGAGAATCATAATTAAATGAAATTAGATCAAAAAAGTAAGACCATCAGAGCACCTGGGGAGAAAGTCAGATAGTAAAATTAAGTAAATCAATATTCTATACAGTGTTTCCTTTTCAAACTCTAATTTCTAAATGAAAAATCTTTAAAAGCAAGCAAACAAACAAAAAAACTAGCGGGTTTATTAGGAAGAGGAATTTTTTAGCCAAATCAGGAGAAGCAAAGGGAAGCAAAAATAATTCTGGTTTAACACTTTGTAGAAGACTATTTGACAATTCATATCAAAAGCACAAAAACTGCTTTATCTTTCAGACTCAGAAATACAGTAATTTACACCAAAAACAAAGACATACAAGAAGATCTATATATAAGAATATCCATCACAAAAATTAATAAAAATTTGGAGATAATATAAATTCCTAATAGGAAATTATGATACTGCCCTATGATAAAATATCATACAGTTATAATGTTATAGAAGAATGTTTAATGCTAAAGTATTTGACATATTATGTAAAAATGACAAACTACAAAAGAGTACATATACTAGAACTCTAATTTTAAAACAAACCCAGAAAAAAAGGATAGAAAGATACACTAAATATTAATAGTGATTTTCTAGGTATGGTGGGATTATAGATGGTTCTGTAATAGGATTTCATAATATTCTTTGTGTGCGGTAAGCTCTTAAGTTTGGTACCTGAAAGTTGTTAAAAGATATGCAGCAAGAGCTAAAATTGAGAATTTCTTTGAATGTAAAGAAAATTATACAGACATCATTTATGAAATATAAACCTATATGGATCATCCCACAGCCAGTGCCAAGAAATTCATCACTTAAGCAGTCAGACATGATTATAAAGACTCACCTGTCTGATACCTCTTCCTTGTCTACCTTATTCCTTTAATTCTCCCCTTAAGTTGCACCCTTCCATGCCCAAAAAGCCCAACCATATAGACCATACACTACAACTAATCAGCTTCTAGTACTCACTGAAATTTTTCTCTTCCACATTTAAGCAATTTCTAAATTCCCTTTTTCTCAACGAAGTATTCTCCAACCAGCTCAAGGAAAGGAAGATAACGTTTTAAAGCTCCCTTTACCACCATAGCAATGAATCTCATTTATATATATTACATAAATACTCAGTGCCTAGTTTGTCTTACACCCTTAATACATCTGCTTAATACAGTGCTTATTCAGCTTCTAAAAATCAAAGTCCAATAATTCAACTTGTTTTATGTAAAACTACATATCAATATTACATAAAGTGGAGACTAGCTCCCTAAAACCCAGAAAGTAAGTTAGTAAGAAAGATATAGGAAACAACAAGCAAGTGACAGGTTCCCTTTAGGTTAAGTAGGAAGGACATTGTGTATAAGGCAGGGTAACCACTGCCATCTGATACAATATAGAGACTGTTTGTCAAAAGTTAAACCAAGCTGAAGTCGATCCATACTTAAAGGGGCCCTCTGGGCCATCATGAGAGTAAAAGGTGCATCCTTCACCAACACCATCAAGGCAAAAACCTAAGCTTTTTTTGGAAGTGATACAAGGGGAAAAAGTCAAAGGTTCTATGAAAGCGTTCTGCCTCCAGGTTCATATCACAGAGATTCAAGTCTCAGGGCTATTAGAGGGCCCCAGGTGACTTGTTAAAAAGCAGCTACAGACATGAGGGGTTTATTTAGCATCCCAGTTCACCTACCTACCCTTACCTCTGTGCTTTGAACTGCTCAGAGTAGGGCAGTATAGTGAAATCTGTCTAGGACACCATCTCTGAAAGACAGGCCCCAGGGGAAAAGGTTGAGTTGCCATAGAATAAATCTTTATACTATAAACTATCAAAAATCTGTATTTGAAGACCATCTGTAAAAAGAGATCAGTTTCCTTTAGAACAACAGGTGGTCTCTCATGGGTGACTATATATAAAATACCTGGCCTCATTATTATTAGCCGATAGCTTTCACTGAGCCCTGAGGTTCAAATATTGCCATAGTCAACAAAAGGGAATTTCTATTTTTCCTAGTAGCAATGACTCATGCTTCATGCACAAAGCAAGATATCTAGCCAACAGAACAAAGGTTACCCTGAGGTAGAAGACATACATAACCATTTTCATTAAGAAACAGCCTTTATGAATATGATATTAAATGGACACCTAAATCTAAAGCTTAATGCTAGTTAAGATTACCGTACCTGATTCCCTACTCATCATTTAGTAACAGCTATTGTTACAAAAAGAACCATTCCTTTGATGTTTCACATTTTTATAACATCCTTGGGACATGTCTATGCCCTCTTCAAATTTTATAAAGAGAACATCAAAATAGCTATTGTATATTTGATGCAAACAGAATAAGCTCAGAAAACAACACAGCTGTCATAATTACAATCCTGATACTGTTATCTTATCACGAACAATAAAGATCTATCACTTGGCTTCCCTTTTCACACAATGAACTTTTCATTCTGCTTCTCTCCATACCTCCTCTAGACTCCAGGATATCCAGCCTGTATGCTGAGCTTTCTATACCAAATATGTATTCTCCCAGCATCCCCTCCATCAAGTTAACTCTTTTCATTTCGAAATATAGTTCTGTAACGACTATCACGTACCTGGAGTACCTTAGGCACATGGTTTAACTTCCCTGAAATTCCAATTTTTTAGTTGTAAAATAAGAGATTTAACTATATGATTTCTAATGTTTCCTTCTACTCTAAAATCTGGATTCCAAAACGTATCATGAATTTTTGGTTATTTGCCCCACCCAACCCCTAAATTCCCAATGTCCAATATTTATTCTCAATATCTCAAGGGTTAAGAGTCAATATTTATAATTTGTATCATTTGTTTAATTTGCATACATACTTACAAACACTGACACATTCTCATTTGTGTTTATCTTGAGTAAAATGACTTGCTCTTTTTTCCTATTTATTTTAAGCACCTCCACCAAAGCAAATTCAATTAATAAGGGACAGTGAATAAAACAGAGTAAATAAGCACTTAAGAGAAAAAACAATTTCTTCAAGCTGAGTAAGCAACAGATACTCTAACATATACAGGAGGATCTAGAATTCCAGTAACAAGATTTAGAGTTCTCATGGTGCCACCTAGTGGACATTTGCACTAAATTCTACTTCAAATTTAAATTGATTAGATTTTCTATATTTTGTCATTTTACACAAAACTGTGTAGTGTAGTGCATAGACTGTAAGTTTATCTTAAAAACAGATTTAGTTTAAAGTAGCCAATCAACTGAAGAATATTCCTGTTTAAAATGATCCTGCCCCAAAGCATCAACTTGAAATCCAGTAAATGAAAATAACACAAATAAAAAGAGAAAATAAATGGCATTTTGAAACAGAAGGTTTTTTTCCAAGCTTAAATAACTATACATCTTTCCAATTAGTCCTCATGTTTTAAATATAATCAACATTCAATTTAACACAGTTTAACCACAATCTTCATGTTTGTTTATATACAGAAAAGAATTATTACCGTCATCAAATAAACATATAAATCCTGAGTTTAATGTCATTTTAAGGCATCCCTTACAAAGACCAACAATAGATGCTATCCTCAAAAATGTATATTTCAATTTCTCTAAAATGGCTAACCCAGGACAGCTTAATAGATCCTTTCTTGTCTCTATAATTGTCATAATGGGCAATTGGGGAGTTCTTATTCCATAATTTACAGCCAAAAAAAGAGGTAGCTTTTGCTATTTCTCATACATTTAAGAATATTCACTCTTAAGATCTGCTACATATAAGAAGCTGATCTCTCAATTTGTTTGTAGTTATGATCACCAAATTATTTTCTTTTATTTGCAGCATGAACCTGGAAAACGTCCCTCCCAAAACTGAAAAGGAAATCATGTAATGTATTAGGAAGAGGAAATGACACAGGTTACCAGATGAGTCTATACCAACATCAAAGGCTCTCATATCAAGGCCAGCATGGCAATAAAGCAACCTACATCCTTCAAACAGGCCAACAGATGAGAGAAACATGTCAAGAAGCTCAATTCCCATGCACCAATTTGGGCAGGTTTCCACGAATGTCAGAGTAACTTCATAGCTAAATTTAATTCTACAAAAAGAAGTTTAAAATGGAAATAAGATGTTAGCAACCAATCAGATCTTCTTTCATCTTTGACAAAATACAGTTTAATTTCTCTGAACAAAGGAGATAAAGACTAACCAGCATTTCATTTAATTAACGTAAAACGATACTTTTTGTCTAAAAACCTGAATAATTTCGTTAATTTTCAGTTTAAAACATATTTACCAGTTTATCACCAAATTCTTGATTTTATGAAAACTTAAAGGGGTTTCTCTATCCCACTCTACTATACATGAGCTGTAATTTAAAAAAACAGAAATCCAGGGCTTCACGTTTTCCTTGGAAAACTTTCATTTCAACGTAAATTGGGATCTGCTGCTTGCATTTTTAAGGTACTAACAAAAATAATGATCACTTAGCCTCTACATCTGTTCTCAGAGAAGTGATAAACTTGTCATGTCATTCTAACTGTAACTGAAGGACCTTGAAACAGCAGACTAATTAAGATTTGCCCCTCTGGCTCACTCCACCGCCAAACTAAATCACAGTATGAAAAATGACAATCCACCTTCAAAACACCATTTAAAATAGCACACTCAGAGGAGCTGTTATGGAGTGAATCACCTCCTCGCATTCTGGCTCTCAGTCCAAGCCACAAGCATTTGCCACCGCAATCCCTCTGCCACCTTCCATCTCGCTGCGTGCCTGTGGCCCCCGGCTGGCTGCCAGCTTTCCTGCTCTTTCTCTGCTAGATGCCCTCTCTCCTGCTTGTCTCTGGAGTTTGCAGACCTTTTGATGTAAAGTAAATCTGCCACTTTCTCACCATGCCAGGCAAGCTCATGATATTTAAAAGCCATTTTCTCTCTCAAATAACAATGAATTTGCAGTGAATCTGACACTTGGATCTATCTGTATTTGTCAACCTGGTATCTTTCTGCAGGATTAATTAGCCAAGCATAACAGCTTTGAAAGGGAGGGGAGAAAAAAACACAAGCATTAACAGCATTTCCAGTTCCATGTTTTTCATTCTCCACGAATCACAGTGTGTTTGAGAGATAGTAATATAGTTGAAAAATTCAACTGCACTGACAGGATAAAATGTCAATATTCCTTTTAGGTGTCATAATGCTTTTTTCCGTGTTTTTAACAGAAATGTTGGCCCCAATTTCTCTCATAAAAGCACATTACTGAAAGATAAATCCTTCCAAAGAAATGCATTTTTTTGAAACTTCAGAGGTAAACTGGTTTAGGTAGGGTCATCCTTACAGCCCAGTTTGCCCAAGACCGTCCTGTATCATGCTTGTGGTCCTGGTAAAATTATTAATAGCATTGTCTAATTCTCAGAAGTGTCCCAGTTTGGACAATAAATTATATGCTCGCCCTAGCTTTAGAGTGTAACTCCTTCAACATTAATACAGCCACCTGATGACCTTGAACAGCCTTCAATATTTTAGAACTCTATCCCAAGAAACATCATTCCTAATAATAATGTTCCTCCCCTTCTCTCCTAGACTACAGCAAAGAATTAAAAGATCTCTGCACCACTCCCATTTTAATATTTACGTTATACTAAAATAGGCTCCTGAGATACTCTTCTCTCACCATGATTCCCACCTAATAATAAAGGCTCGTTATGGATAGTAGAAGAATATAACCACTCCCACATCACACAATCTTGGATTCCTGTACCAAAAAAAACAAAAAGAAAAGAAACACTCTGCATCTCTAAGAACTGTACTCCTCATTGAATAAACTTTCCTACTTGTTCTCTGTTGGGTATCACACATAATCAGTATGGTTTTACAAGTGGAAAATGTACACTCCTCTTTCTCAGCAGTAGGGAAACTGAGGCAACAGCCAGATCAAGTTAACCCACAAAAGTCAATTTCCAGGGAAACCGGTTCTAGCTTTAGAGTTACAATGGGATCCCAAGCAGGGGCTAGATTTTCCAAACCCTAGCAAGGATCTCTGATTAAGTGAGGTCATGAAGAATAGGTATTTTTCCCCCCAAAAAATGACAGATCATAAAGTAAAATTACTGACAACAAAATTTTTCTATGACGCTGGCAGAATTAGGATGGAGTCAAAGGTATTGAGGGCCAAAGGAGACATCTGGGCAGGAGGCCCCCATGAATTACACAGAACACTAGGTTAAACTAATGAACTTTCAGCTTTTAAGTCAAAGGGAGGCACAATGAGAAAGAATAAAAGCTAACTATTTCTCTAATGTGGTAGCACCAAAAGAAAAAAAGTGTAAGTGCATCAGCCCACAGAACGCAGAGGAACTTGTTGCTCTCACCAAATCAAGATGGGCATTTACTGCGACAGACCCACGCCAGCGGGACAAACCCTCACAGAACAGCACCGCAACGAGACATGACTCCCTCCCATGAAGGAGTCATAGAGCTTCCTCCTCTACCATAAACTCTGACTCATTAAAGAGATCAAGAAATATTATTTTTTCTATTATTTTACTTTTAATAAACCAAACCTAAGCCGCTTGAAACAAATCTAATTATCTATTTTCTTTTTAAGGATGCCTACTATCCATCCCCAGATCTTTTTTTTTTTAATTCCATGATCTTCCCTAAAAGAAAACTAGTTATAGAAATCCAAAAGCTAAAATATACATATTTAAACCTTCCTATAAATTCCAAGTATGGTTTAATAGAGAAATAAAACAAGAGATTAAGCATTCTTGAATTAAAGTGATTAAAAGTACAAAAAGTGCTTTGACTTAGACTCATGTTAGTAGAAAACATATCAAAAACACTAAAACTACCTTAGGTTTATTCTTTCTGGGTAAATGACTAAATTTTTAAAGTCAGTCTTGAAATTAATTGCCTAAAAGTCAGATGCTGCTACATAAACTTCAGTAAGGCATCTTTATACCAGACAATATAAATCCAGTCTACTCATTATGTCGTATTTCATCAAATCTAAGACGCCATTAATTGCAGGATTAATCACTATTTTACATACCACTAAGAAAGAAAAAAGCTGCCAATTAAATGTGAGATATCAATGATCCCATATCATGTACCCAATATCAGTGATGTTAATGTAAAAGAAAAAATCTTAGAATTAGTGAAATACCCTCAAATTCCTATATACATCTGTTTTTTGCAATGCAGACATGATTTATAGACTTATGCAATCAAAACCTTTGAAATACAGAAAACAAAATCTCTTACCTTCTGTGCTACATTCAGGAAAAGTATCAATGAGGGGATCTGAGTAAGCTTCAGGAGGACCAATTAATTCAGAACCATCATTAATTATTCCACCCTAAAAAAGATCAGAACAATTGTGTTTCATTGTCATTAAGAGTAAAAAAAAAAATCAATAATAAACAAGTTATCTCAACTGAGTATATATGTAGATTTACAGAAACTACTATATTAACCTATTAAACTAGATTACAATTGCTTTCAAAAAATCAATAGGTATGCCAATATATTGGTTCATTAACTGTAACAAATATACCACACCAATGCAAGATGTTGTTAGGTTATTAAGTACGGTTATTAAGGTTATTTAATAATAGGGAAAACTGGGAGATGGAAGTGAGGAAGAGGGAATAAATTGGAAAACTATACTTTCTGGACAATTCTTCTGCAATACTAAACTGGTCTAAAAATAGTCTACTATTTAAAATTCAACAGGAATATTACCATGCTGATGATAATATGTGGATCTTTACAAAAGAATATTATTTTAAATCTATCAAAAATAATCACGAAGCAAATGCAAAAGAAGAAAAAGCCCACCAGCTAAATATTGTTAAGTATCCTTAGAAACTGGTCATTTTAATTAGTGATAAATGATGGAACCCATCAGGAAGTCACTGAGCTTTTATCAAATTATAAACTACAACATAGCACACAGCACCTCAGGTGATCTGAGAAGCCATTTAGGTTAGAGAACCACCTGTATACAATGCAGGTAAATCTAAAGAAATTTAAGATATTTTTAGTAGACCTTTTTTTTAAGATGTAAAAAATAAATATAAAATTGATTTCTCATGTGACCATCATTTAAATCCTGTATTTAGGTTTGCAAATTCATACTTAAGATGTTATTTTTTTCTTACTCCATATGCAGCTAGAGAATGCTGTCACCAGGCAAGCAGTGGTGCTAAGATTTTGTGCTGTGGCTTTATGGAGGAATGCTCCGATCACAGGTGTAAGAGCTTACAATCCTTAAATAATTAAATAACTAAAATAATAACTCTTCTGCTCCTTGATATCCTTCCTTCTACCTTCCACTAACAGTTCTCGGCCTCCAAACACTACTACCCTGAAGGCAACACAAAAGAGATACAGACCCCCATTTCCTCTTTACTTCAGCACAAAGAACTCAATGACTATCTTTACTTAATCAGAAGTCTCCCCTCCAGTTTATCTTGGATAAACCGCCAGAAAAATCTGAAACAGTCCCTCTCAGATTACCAAATGTCACTTCTCTGAGGGTTATGTGAACTGAAACTTTAAAAACAATCATTCTCCTTAGAAGCAAGAATTTGTACAACTTTATCCTATCCTTTATTAAAATATTTAAATTATAGTTTATAACTGAATTTTTCATCAAAAAGAAGAGTATCTATTCTAGCCTAAGCTATCCTTTAAACATCACCCAAACCAAATAAGATTTTCAAGTACTCTAAAGAATTTTAAGACAAAATTATTTCATTTACAATCTCACTTAAAAGAAAGTGCATTTTCAACTATTAACTATCTCTTCCAGCACTTCTTATGTGACTTTAAATAAAGATCCCTACCTATAAAATGGAAATAATGTCTCTAAAACTAACTCAAGGCATTATGAGGATTAAATGATTTCATGAAAAGTGAAAGAGTAAAAGATATATGTCAAATATTTATAACAACATAAGTACCCAATAAATATTATTATTAGCTGGCATAATATAAGATCTTACAAAATAAAATAAAAAATACAAAATGTTTTAGCTCATATCCTAAAGACATTTATCTAGTTTAATAAACAATATTATACAAAATAAATAAAGAACAAATCTTTCATGAAACAAAATAATCATCAAAACTATTCTATAGGAACTACAGGGATGTAGCAGGAAAATAAAAACACAATTCTATTTTAAAATCTCTAGTTCAAAAATAATAACCTTTGGGTATTCCTTAGAACGCAGTAAAAAAATTTCACATTATATCGCATCTCATACTTTTTCGTTAATGAAAAGTCCATCTAGGTGGAGTGAGTATATCAGCAAATGCTCTCCCCAAAAGGCAATAATAAAACTGGAGAAATTTGCCAAAACGACCACTGAGGGCTCTGGAAATAGACCAAAGTATAAAACAAATGAAATAGTGTTACTCACGAAAAACCACAGAACCCCAGATAAGAACTATTCCCCATCTCAGCAGGGTTGATTTGGATTGAAGCACAGGAAAAAACCCACCCCACACAAACGTTATCAATAATAGCAGCAATCTCACGGCCAAATGAATGGGAAGGACCAGTGGATTTAGTAAGCTTGAAGTTGCAGTCAGTAAAAGATAGTCATACGGCAGGGAGATCCAGAATATAATACGGCTATAAGAGTGTCTTAATAGGCCGGCTACCCATTCAGTAAGAAAGACCAGAGAGGGACCAAGCTATCCACAAATATCTGGAAAACCATGAGATGGTATGCAGGCACAGAGGAAATACAAGAGACCTCAAAGTAATAGCCAGGGCAAACTTAAAAACTGCTTAGACTTTGAAAACACAAAGAATCATCAGCATTAAGTGGGAAGTATATACTGGCACAGGTGGCAGCAATGACCAAGCACTGGCTGGTTTGTGTGGGGTGGGTTTTTTCCTGTGCTTCAATCCAAATCATGTCAGCCTCCTCTGGAAGCGAATCTGCTGGTTTTCAAGGCTTGCCTTCGTATATTTGCTGTGGCAACCCTGCTGAGATGGGGAATGGCAGCACCTCCAGGCGAGAACATCACAGACATGCATAGTTCTTACCTGGGGTAAGTAATTGATAATTACTTTAAATATAAAAGGACTACACACTCCCAAAAAACAGCAGTTTTTATACTGGATAAAAAAAAAGATCAAACTATATAATGTTATATAAAAGATAAACTTTAGATTCAATGACACGTATAGACTGAAAGCAAAAGAATGAAAAGAATACCACACAAATAGTAACTATAAGAGACCTATGGTAGCTATATTAAAATCATACAAAATAGACTTCAAGACAAAAAATAGTGGAGACAGAGGAACATTTCATAAGGCTAAGAAAATCAATCCATCAGAAAGAGATAACCATTATAAACTTATATGCACATAACAGAGCCCTAAAATATATAAAGTAAACTTTAGTAGAACTGAAAGGAGAAATAGAAAAGTCATCAGTAATAGTTGGAGATGTCAATACCTCAACCTCAGTAATTGATAAAACAATTAAATTGAAAATCTGGAAGGATACAGAAGACTTGAACAACACAACGAACCAACTAGACATATCTAACATTTATATAAAACCCCACCTGACAACAGAATATATATTACTTTTAAGTACACATGGAACATTCTCCAGGATATATCATGTGTTAAGGAATAATCAAGTCTCAATAAATTTAAAAGGTTTGAAATCACACAAAATATGTTCTCTGACCACAAGAAAACCAACAATGGAAGAAACTTCAGAAAATCCATAAATGTTTGAAAATTAAAGAACATATTTCTAAATAACGAATGGATCAACAGAGAAATCATAAAAATCAGAAAATGCATTTAACTGAATATAAATGAAAATTCAACATACAAAAATTTATGGATAAGGCTCAAGCAGTGCTAAGAAGAAAATTTATAGCTGTAAATAACTCACACAAGAACAGTCTCAAGTCAGTAACTTACACTTCCATTTTAAGGAATTAGATAAAGAGCAAAGCAAACCCAAAAGCAAACAAAAGGGAGGAAATAATAAAGTTTAGAGCAGAAATCAATTAAATGAAATAGAAAACAGAAAAATAGAAAAAAAAATCAATGAAAATAAAAGTGGCCCTTTAAAAAGATAAATACAGATATCAGATTTTTAGCTAGACTGACCAAGAAAAAAATAGGTAAGACACAAATAACCAAAATAATGACTGATAGAGGAGACATCACTAATATCCCTATAGAAATGAAAAGCATTATAAGGGAATACTATGAAAAACTTACATCAACAAATTATACAATTCAGATGAAAATCCTAGAAAGACACAAGTTACCAAAGCTGACTTAAGAAGAAAGAGAAAATCGGAACAGACCTGTAACAAGTAAACTGAATTACCAAATACACACACACACACACACACACACACACTTCCCAGAACAATTCCACTCCTAAGAGAAATGAAAAGAGATGGCCATACAAAAATTAGCATGCCAGTAATCGTAACAGCACTATTCATAACCAAAAGGGGAACCCAAATGTGTACCAGCTCATGAATGGATAAACAAAATGTACTATATCCGCAGCCAACCAAAGAAATATTACATAGCCATGAAAAGGAATAAAGTACTGATGCATGCTAAAACATAGATGAACCATGAAAGCATAATATTAAATACTAAGTGAAAAAACCACAATTCCATTCACAATAGCATCACAAGATTCAATTCTTAGTAATACAATTAGTGTTAAGAAGCTCCAGACTTATACTCTGAAAATTATAAAACATTGCTGAGAGAAATTAAAGAACATCTGAATAAATGGAGTCATTTCATGTTCATGTTTTAGAATGTAATATTGTTAAAATAACAATTCTCGGCCAGGCGCGGTGGCTCACATCTGTAATCCTAGCACTCTGGGAGGCTGAGGCGGGCAGATTGTTTGAGCTCAGGAGTTTGAGACCAACCTGAGCAAGAGCGAGATCCAGTCTCTACTAAAAAAATAGAAAGAAATTAGCTGGACAACTAAAATATATATATATATAAAAAATTAGCCAGGCATGGTGGTGCATGCCGG
>CAUYSK010092055.1:0-23396 GCA_963575035.1 Avahi laniger
GCTTGTCACATGAAATTTTCTTTTTCATATTCCTTTTTGTTTAACTTTTAGAATCTGATTTTAAAAATGTTTTACATCTTACAGGGAGGGTTTTGGAAAAAGCATATTTAGTTCTAATAAAAACATAGAGTCACCTACCAAAGAGGATAAAAGAAGGTGGTTTTTAAGACTTCATTAGGAATCTTTTTTGAAAAAATTATCAAATTATATAGTTTACAAATCTAGATGTGATATCACAGTAATATGTCAACACAGTATATTTTTAATAGAAGAAATTTTGATATCTCCCCAAAAATGTATTAGAGAAAATTTAAAAATTAAAGGACCTAATCCTATAAGTATGACTTCATGCAGTTAAGAAAAAATGTCAATAAATGGAATAAAGTTTTTGAGATTGTAATTAGAACTTTTACTTTATTCACTAATTTTATGTGATCAGTGTTCAACACTAAAAATTTAAAAGGTATTTAAGTTAATGTAGTTATTGCTTATTTATTGGCTATCTAAACAAATGGCATTGTTTTGGGCACTTTACCTGAGTGTACCCAGTAATCTATTTTTAACAGACTGGGTTTTGCATAGGTGGCCCTTGAACACAAAACTTTTAAGGGTTTAACTAGTTTAAATTGCTGCTGAGAATAATAGATATTTTAATTGTTCATGTAGCATTAATATATCTGTATTCAATAAGAGAAAGGAGGCACGTTCACCTGAATCCACTACCCTTGGGACTTTCTACTTCTGTTTTCAGAAAAGGTCACAGATTTCCTCAGGAGAGGAGGCCAAGATGCCTTGCTTCTGGGAAGAGCTAGCTGCTTTCCTCTGAAGCTCGTGTTTTGACCAGTGTTTTACCTGAGCCTCCCTTTCCTCATCTTTTCCTTTTTAGCTAGAAGCAGGGAAGCTTAATTTCTGTTACAACAGAACTAACAGACTTTAAACCTATCAGTATATTGTCTATTTTAACTTTGCTCCAGTTTGTGCATAGGAATGCTACAGGACATTCAGAGCTTAGTGGAGTTCAGGGCATATTGCAGGTTCTGCCCATCAGACCCTAACCTGTGCAAGTGCCAGATGCCTATTTCCTTCCCAAACTCCTGATTCAGGAGATTATGCACTCTTTATAATGTTGAAAGTAATTCCTTAATAATCTTCCCCTGACTCCCTTTCCCACCCCCATGCATAAACAAATACACTTTTCACTAAAGGAAAGGAATAGAGAGGAATTCAACCACGGCCACCTATTTTTCTCCCCCACTCCTTTTGGTTTCCCTATTTGATGACTTATCACCTTTTTATAATATTTCCCATATCTTGTCACATCTTCCTTATATCTCAGCCTAGGAAGATCCATACCAAAACACATTCATCCTAAGAGAGAAAAATTAGTTACTAAACATTTTAACTGTGTATTTCCATAGATTTTAAGTTATTTGTACTTTATCTACAGTCAATAAATTTTCCATCAAAATATTCACTTGTGTTGCCGGAAGAGGAAACCCACAATACATATTTATTTTAGAAACAAGAGAAATTGCTTTTTCTACATGATATCAAAAGAAGTTTCAAGTCTTAATTAAGTACTTTTGATTTTCAACTTGGAGGGCAGCCATTCAAGAAAATGATTATTCTTACTTTTTGTCTCAAAATGCTTCTTTTTCTTTGAATCCAATTAGTTTTTTCTTTGAACACAAATTCTCATGATCAGAGCTCAATAAAGGAGAAAGATTTGGAGCACACTCTAAAACAGAGTTCCACAATAAGTGTGAGAAATAGGAACGAATGTGAGTATTAAAATTTAATTTTTCTCATAATTACTTTTTTGTAGCATCTGTATTATTAAAATTATCATGACTTCTTTAATATTTTATTGTGGAGAGACTAACATTTAATTAATATTTCTTATCAACATTGCTGGTACATAAGACTAATCTAGTAGTAGTAGTAGCATTTAAATGCCTTTTCGAATTAATAAGCTATGATCCTTAGGCCATTTATCTCAACCTTTATTCTGGTATAATTTGGTCTAATGAAATGTCTATGCCACTTGAGTGTGCCTCCTAACCTCTCTTTGTCCCAATTCTACATTTGCAAAGATGGTCAGTCACAGGCCAGGCCCAAAGACTGAAGAAGTTAATATACACAGATGACCTTGAACAGTGCCTAGTACAAAAGAAAAGACAACAAAAATGTATTACTCTTATCATTATTAGACATCTCTTTCTGTTTTATTTGTTTTGTTTTCCACAAAACATACTTGGGTGCATGGACAGCAATTATTAGCAGCAATTATTCTTTCACTATCACTATTCTGTCACTATTATTAGTTTTTTAAACCACGCAATATATTATCATCCCAAAAATATTTTTTCTAAATAGATACAAACATAGAGTTAATAAATAAAATGTAGAATTTCAACAAATTAGATTTTTTCAAGAATATGAATACTGATTACACAATTAATGTTCTAACTTTTAAAGTATAATATATAAGATCCTTTTAAATGCTAGAACCATTTTTAAATGTAGGCCATGAGCAAACCAATGAATTACACAGGTTAAAGTGTATTAATATCAACTTTTAAATTTATTCTTTACTTTCTATATTTTTCCTCATAGTAAGTTTATTCATCTGTTGAGAAAGTTGAATTCATTAAAGTCCAGAGCAGTTCTCACTTTCTCTTTCACTTTGTTTCACAGATAAACTCGGGATTTAATTTTTTCAATTCCTCTTGTCTTATTATTATCTTACTAATTTTCTAAATAAATTTTAAAGCCTACAGTTTTAGCTTTCTGTTTGGAACGCAATATGAGGAAAACTTTCTCCATTAAACTGTGTATTTTTAATTTATCCAGTTAGGGAACAAACTGAAAAATTGTGCTTCCAATGCCTGTAAAAGATGAATTATTTATCTGCCTCAAATTATCCAGTCAAAATGATTTTAAATTGGAAGTATCCTACCCTAAAGAAATGTCATTAATTCAAATATTTGTTACTATGCTGCTTATAATTATGCTGAACTCTCATTATTGGCAGTCTTTCATATGATTCTAGCTCCAAAATAAATTTTATTCCAGTTTCTGTCAGTGTTATAAGAGGTATAATGGTGTCAATACTGATGCTAAATTATTTTCTTACTTCACAGTAAGAACCAAATCATGAACTCCACCCTGTAGCACCCATCTGAGGGCCTTTCTCATTGTAACATTTATTTTATTGAGGCATAATTTACATATAATACATATTACTATACAATTTGATGAGTTTTGACAAACGTATATATATATATGCATTATTACAATAACAATGTAGAATTTATCCGTTACACTAAAAATATGCCCAATACTTTCAGACTAAAGAACTTTCATTAGAGTTTCTTATAGTAGCAATGTTGACAAAAATAATTCTCTTACCCTTTGTTCATTTAAAAATGGCTTTATTTATCTTTATTTTTGAAAGATAGACTGTAGAATATAGAATTCTTATTTGCAGATTGTTATTCTTCCTTTATCTTTTTGAATAAGTGATTCCACTGTTTTCTAGCCTTAATGGTATCTTAGTCTGTTTGTGATGCTACAAAGGAATATCTGAGGCTGGATAATTTATAGAGAAAAGAGGTTTATTTGTCTCATGGTTCTGTAGGCTGTACAAGAAGCGTGGTGCCAGCTTCGGCATCTGGTGAGAGCCTCGGGCTGCTTCCACTCATGAGGGTAGCGGAAGGGTAGCCAGCATGTGCAGAGATCACATAGAGAGAGAGGGGAGACGTCAGGCTCTTTTTAATATCCAGCTCTCACAGGATCTGATAGAGTGAGAACTTATTCAACACCATCCACAGGGAAAGCTTTAATCTATTCATGAGGAGTCTGCCCACATGACCCAAACAACTTCCACTAAGCCTCATTTCCAACGTTAGGAATAAAATTTCAACACGAGATTTGGAGAATTCAGACAAACCAAACTATGGCACATGGTTACTGATACAAAGTCATCCATCAATTTTATTGTCATTTCTGTTTGTATCACTCCATTTTCCTTTGCTCACTTTCATAAGCATTTCTTTCTCTTTGCTTTTCAGCATTTGATCATGATGTGTCTAGAAGTGGATTCTTTGTGTTTATACTGCTTGAAGTTCTTGAGTTTCTTGAAACTATAAATTAATGAATGGGAAGTTTTCAATTATCAATCCTTCAAGTATTTTTTTCTAACTTTTTCTTGCTCTTCTCACCTTCTGGAAATATGTGTGAGCTTATTTTAGTCTGGTCTACATTATCTCACAGGCCTCTGAAGTTTTGTTCATTGTCATTTTTTTTATCTTTTCTGTCTTTCAAATAAGATAATTTTATTGATCTGTTGAGTTCACTTATCCAGCTTTCAATGACAGATTGTTTTTCTTCTTTCTGCCTGTTGTGTTTCCCTGTTTGTTTTTGTTTCTGCTATATTTCTAGCAGTTTCCTTTACACATGCATAGTTCAGTTGTCAACCATGTTTATGTGAAATCTATGTTTGGTATTTAGTTCTATAGTTTTCTGGACGTCAACTTTTCCTTTCAAATTTGCAGTCATTTTTTCAGATCAACATCATGATCTCTGTCACTTTTAGGTGATAAGTCTTCAGTTGTCCTGATCTCTCGTTTACTTGTACAGTTTTTTCCCTTTATCTCCAGAAGTTGCATTCCAAGCCCCTCAGTGGATTCCTGAAAGTGTAGATAGTACCAAATCCTGTATACACTATGCACAAATTTCTTTTTCCTTCTTCATAATTTCATAGACAGAAGATTCATTCTTACTATAGATCTTAGCAACTTCAGCATATGATTACTTTTTTCTTTTCATACTAAGTCAAGAACTTTCACCTTTTCACTTAAAGGAAGCAAGGTATGGCTTTTCTTTGACATTTCCTAATTGCTAGCACCACTACTTTTATGTTTTGGGGCCACTCCTAAGTAAAATGAGTTATTTGAACACAAACATTGTGATAGCATGATAGGTGATCCGGTAACTGAGACAGCTACTATGTGACTAATGGATGAGTAGTATATACAGCATAGATAACATATCCTGGGCAGGATAGAGCAAGATTTAATAATCTTCCTCATAATGGCCTGCATTTAAAAAGGTATGAATTGTTTATTTCTGGAATTTTCATTTAATATTTTTGGACTGTGATTGACCTCAGGTAACTAAAACCTCAGAAAGTGAAACTGCAGATAAGCCAATGTGGAGGGGTGGGGATGGGGGTGGGTTTGAGGGGTGGTTATTGTTTTGTTTTGTTTTGTTTTTTTGCCACATCCAAAGGGGGTTGGGTTGTGATGTTGATCCAGGGAATTGTTAATTTGCCATTCTTACTCTTTCCTATTACAGTTTTCTATCTTTAAGTAGCTTTTTACTTATATTGACTGTTTTTATTAATAATTGTTATCTATTTGTCATTTATGTGACTACTTCATTACCTTGCCATTATAAGAAAACTCTAAACTTTATTAGAAAATTTAAATACCTGTATATCCTCGGAAAGAAACTGTCTCAAGTTTATAAGTATAATTGGCCCTCTGTATTTATCTGTATCCGAGGACTCAAACAACCACAGATTAAAAATATTTGGAAAAAAAAATCCACAAAGTTCCAAAAAGCTAAACTTGAATTTATTGTGTGTGAGTACTACATTGAATCCATGTAAATGAAGTGACTGTATAGTTGTTATAGAGTAGGCATTGTATTAGATACATTGTATTAAATAATCTAGAGATGATTTAAAGTATACTAGAGAATATGTATAGGTTATATACAAATATTATTCCATTTTATATGAGAAACTTCAGCATCCCTGGATTTTGATACCTGTGAGGGATCCTGAGATCAATCCCAATAATTTTTTAATTGAAAAATATTTTTCCATAGTTGCTGAGATACTAGAGAAAAATATGGTAATTGTTGATAGTATTGATTTTTGTTTTTGTACTCAAAGAAAAATATGGTAATTAGTTAATACTACTAATTTTCCTCTTGTACTGAAACGTGTTAAACATTTCAGCCAAAATGTTTTTGCAGACACCATCATTTTGCCATCATTTGGGGTAATTCTCTGCAAAAAGTATTTTTACAAGATGAAATTAACCAAGTAACTTTCAATAATTTTGATAATTTCAGATATCTCACCATATTTAGGTAGAACATAATACAGGCCTTATTTTTTTTTTTACATTTCAGTAGAATATATAACAGAATTACTGAAGAACTCATCCCACAAATTGTTACATTCTAAAGAATAAAGATCAAATTTCAAAATTCAATCTTATACACTATTGTAGACTACATGTTTGTGTACTTCAAAATTCATATATTGAAACCCTAACTCCCAATAAAATGGTCATGAGAGTGGAGCCCTCACAATGGGTGCTCTTATAAATAGAGACATGAGAGAGCTTCCTGTCTCTGCTCTAGGTCTTGTGAGAATACAAGAAGATGGCTATCTGTAAACCAGGACAAGTGCCTTCATCAGACACCAGATTTGCTGGTGCCTTGATCTTGAACTTCCCAGACTCCAAAACTGAGAAATAAATGTCAACTTTTTAAGCCACCCAGGCTATACAATTCTGTTATGGGAGCTCTAACTGCCTTAGACATGCACTGAGTTCTCATCATATAATTGCTTATTTTCTCCCTTGGTTTTGAACAAATATAGTCAAATATTTTCAATTTTTTGTTTAATTTTAATAATTAAAATTTATGAAAAGCTTGAGAAGTTGAATTTTCCCCATTTTTGGTTGTGAAAGTTTTGACTAAAGATTTACAACTGACTATGAACAAAATGAATTCATAATTTTAGAGGCTGTATTTACATGAAAAGTTTAATGTCATTGTAGAAAAGTTAGTTACAAATAACTTTTTAAAAGTTTAAATGTTCCTTTAATATAAGAAAGAGAGAAAACATACACTACGGTGCTAATTATACATAAAAAGTCTTCTTTAAAATACTCTCTCTTTCTAGACACTATCTTCTGTTTTGACTGGTAGAGTATTGCCACTTCCACACATGTGATTATAACTTTTGTTTTCATCAATATTCCAAGAACATTTGCTCAGAAGCTTGTTAAGTTAGTAAGAATAATGTTTAGAACATGACATTTTGTTCCCCTCAAACTTGTTTTTATATTATTATGACAAAAACAGTTTTATATTCAACATTGACCATCTTAATTAAATTTCAAATATCAGTTGCAAAATTGTCAAGTGTTTCTGGCAGAATGAACTTCCAAAACTTATTTTTTATTTCATAAGTTGTATGAAGCAAATTATTCATTATTGGAATTGTCTTTTTGTTCAAGACATCTGATGACACTGACTTACTAACACTGTGTAAGTGTCTGCAAAGTTCTTCTGGTAATGGATCTAACACATCAATAGCTATCATCACACTTCTCATAAGTGCAAACACACACACACACACACACACACACACACAGTATCAAAAATCAGCCAAATTAATTTAGTAGAATACTTATCTGATATAATTGAAAAGTCATGTTTTACACAGTACTATGTAAATGAACCTTCTGCAACTGCCTCTGTTAAATTTCCATTTTCAGTCATAGTATTTTAAGTACCCATTACCTTGTGGAGTATATCTGATACTTTTTCAGTAAATCCGTGTCTTCTGGTTCTCATGTGGCCAGTGATATCACCACAGTGGTATCCAGGGTGTTTAGTAAATGCCAACAAATATTTTGGACAAGTTACACATTTATGATCAATTTTTTTTGAAATATTTAAATTTACCATCTAATTTTTCATTAAACATGCACTTTTAATGAACTCACTATTGCTGAGTTTATTACAAAATTCTTTTAAAAAACAATTTACCAATAATATCCACTAAGATAAAAACATTAATTATAAATTTAAATGGTATAAGAAATACTTTAATGTTCAGATTTTTTTCTTTCCTCTCATTCATTTGATGTTTTCCTCTCCCACAAAAAGAAAAAGAAAATTTCTTTCAACATTAAGCAATTATTCAGCCATATAATCTTTTTCACACATTTAAAAGGTAAAATAAACAGCAGAAATAAACAGCAAAGGATTTCTTCTCAGCGATGAAAAACATAGGCAAAATTAACAGAAAAATGTTAGTGCACTGGTAGGAGATATTTCGGCAGCTAAACCTGACCAAAAATTAATATTTGTATGTATAATTAACTCCCTAATTAACAAGAGAAGATAAGAAATTTAAGAGAAATTAGAAAAGGAATTTGCATAGGCAGTTCACAGGATGGTTATAAATGCATGAAAATAAGTACAATCTCTTTCTTTAGTAATCAGGAAAATGCAAATTTCAGCAATGGGATAACATTGTGCACTCTATTGACCAAATTGAGTGGGGAAAAATGATTCACTCTCTGGTATGTGAAAATAGAAGCTCTCATATTTTTCTGGTTGGAGTGCAGGCAGTTGCTGCTATTTGGGGGTAATCTGACAGCACTTAGAAAATAAGTAAGCATAAACTCTAGAAACTAATACTCCAACTCCTGCTTATATAACCCAGAAAAATTTCTCATAGAACCATCGAAGTTATAGCACTATTGGGATTGCAGAATGGGGGGCAGTGTAGTTACTCAGTTTTACTTGGAGAAATGCTTAATTTAAATGTAACAAGGCAAGCTTTGAAATAAAATGGTATAATTTGACTAATAATTTGATTAACTGGATATAGATAAGTATAGCAACTTGGATAGGTCATTAAAACATAGTTCTGGTATTTTTTTAAAGCAGAAAACAGGAGAACATCTATACCATAATATAAATTATTTAAATAAGACACAGACATTTACTATACCCAACATATTTCTCAACAATATTTCACATCCAAGGGCATAAACCAAACTCATTAGAGAAGATTTCCATGAGAGGTGAGAAAAGGAAGAGAAGATGGGAAGCAAAGGAAAAAAAGCATACAGTATGATAAACCAAACAAAACAAGAACACACTGTGCCACAGCACAAGTTAACTTGAGCGAAATTTTATACACACTGATGAGAAAAGTATGCTGAGTTCTGAAGTATAAAAATAAAGTCTCACGTCTGCTCTTGCAGTCCAAAACAAAATGCACACACACACACATTTATCAGGACTACAGAATATTAAAATCTTAATTGTGAAATTAAGTAATTCAAATTTAAAATAATTTAAACTTAAAGCTGTTGAAACTTTAAATTTCTCTGAAGCCTTGAGAGAAAATGTGGTTATGTGGCTTGTAGCACACAATTGAAACTTGTGCATTTTTTTTCCTATAAATAATTAAGACCAAATCATGCCAGAGAGAAGACACCCTTCAGATTATCACCCTTCTCCGTGGAATAGTAATCTTCCTCGGGATGTAACAATCTGTAACCAGCTGAATCCCTATGGCTGTGATGTGTGCTCTGTTCTCCTATTGAAAAAGTTGTAATACTGCTGGAACTTCTCTGTCGCTACCTACATAAGCGAAACCTTAACTTTTTCACTTTGAATACTGACCCCCTTCATTCATAGTGAATGTTTCCGGGTAGCTATTTTCAAGCTTTGTGCTCAAATAAACTTTATGCTTAATTATATTTTCTGAATGTCATTATTAAGGTTGAAAGAATGAAAAGCAGCAAGAGTGAAAGATACAACTAGACTCCCAGCAAGTTACACACAGCAAAAGGAGTCAAGTGTTGAGATCAAAGTCTTTCTAAGTTTGTGGACTAGAAGGCAGGTAGCTCTATGTAGTAAAAATGAGATTGAGTCTCAGAAAAAGAAAAAAAACAAACTTTTTATCTGAGGACCATAAATCCTTTTAAATTATCAGGCCCAGAGAGGCACTGAAATTGTGACAGCGGTCACCGCATTCCAGCCTTGAGCTAAGTAACCTGCCTGCTAGATGAACTCTAGACTGAGTGTCTTCATCAATGGCCATAAATTAACCTAACAATGCCATAGGCTGGACACCATAATTCATACCTTATGGTTCACAAATGTATAGCTAATCGCTAATTATTGAATTTCTGTAAAGTAATGAGAATTCCTGACAAACAACTTTTGTAATAGCCACCTTTCCTGATTTGTTCTTTTTTATGAAAACCTTGAGCCCCTCTCTCCTTTGTTATCTGGCGCATTCCCTAGTGTTCCCAGGCAGCAGTCTTCAACCTTGGTCCTAATAAGCTCTCCACACTAATTTTACCACAGTTTCTTTCTTTAGTTCTACAATTCCCCAAAACAGTAGAAATCTTTGGGTGGATGATGTGATTGATCTCCTCCCCGCATATACAGTGCAATCATGGTTACATTGTGGCATATCGAGTGCCATGGGAAAATATGTTGAGAAATATGAAGATGTCGCCTGGGTTTGATGAAGTGGGTTGGGAATATTAGATATACAGAAGCCTGAACAATTTAAAGAAGTGAAGAAGAGAAGAGATCACAGGGAGGCCTTTAATAGCCCTAGGCTACAAGAGTGAGATTCTAGATCATTCAGTTAACACAAGTATTTGAGAAAGAGGAATATCCTAGGGGCATTTGTGTTATTTAAAGGTAAGACAAGCCAATGTTCTTTGGCTTTTAAGCTTCTGGTTTCTGAAATTCAGAAATATAAAAATTTATATAAGTAAATGGAAAAACAAGTTATATTTTTGTAAGTGCATGATGATAAATTGAAGACCAAAGATTTTTTCTACTTAAACCACTCAAACTCCCCTTTGATTACATTTAAATTACTCCTTTTCTTGGATTTAATTTTACATACTTCATGTGCATTGAATGAACAAATGCCATTTTTAAGTATGCATTTATTTATTATTTGATGCACCATTATTTTACAGAGTAATTCTTTCCTGAGTTAAAATGAATTGATGTTTGCTAAATCATTCCCATTCTTTGAAAGTTAATCCTATGCTAATAAGGGTTGGAACTCAATACTGCTTTAATTTATTTTCATAGTTCCTTATTAAAAAAAAGCTTTTCATGTTCTAATATAAAAAGCCAGACTGATTGTAAAATAAAAGACAGTTCAGTTCGATAATACGAGCTTATATAGATTGTATTGGCTTTTTAAAAAAGGACTATGCTAGTAAAAAGAAATGAATAATAATATATACTCAAAAGTACTGTTTTTTTCCCACATGTAAGTTATTTTTTAATAGGATATACTTAAGATTAAAATTATAATCACAACATACTAAAAAGTGTCAGTTGAATATGGAAAGAACATTTAATTGAAAATTATAGAAGTTAACCCCATGCTGTATAGCAAATTCACAGTATTTTAGTTACCCATTATATATCATTTGAAACATTTCTTTACAAGTTTTTAAAGAAATGAAATATCTTCAACTTTATAAAATAGAAAAATGGTTGGTTTGAGAAAAATGCTTGATTTGAATGTGTAGTGCTGAAATACAAATTTTATATATTTTAGAGCATAGATTATTTATCTGGAATCCACTGAACCTTAGGGTATTCCAAATTCCTTGTGTGTTCTATGGCCTCCCCTGCAATATCCATATGCATACGATGTACCTCTATGTATTTTAGAGGGCTTATAGTTCATAGATTTCAGAATATATTTAAAGTGATCCATGAATCAAAAAAGAGTGACTACTGGTATAGAAAGAATAATGTTTTCAAATTAAGTATCAGAATAGAAATGGAAAGAATTATGTCTTGTCTGTCACTATGTTTAAGCATCAGAATATATATTATAGCAGCAATGGCAACAAATATTGTTAACTACTTTCAGATTTACCAACTATAGCTAAACACATTATTTTATTTATCTTAACAACACAGCTGGGAAATAGATATTTTTCTATTTACACAACCTTTATATGACATATTTTGGCTACAAGGAACAAAAAATGTTACTTATTTTCAGAAGAATTGTCAAAGAACACAATGAGATTGTCTATCTTTAGTCTTAGGATAGACAGGTGACCAAGATGAGTGTACATCACAAGTGCAGGACAGTGCTTGCTCATTTAAGCCTGTAGTCCTGTGCTCTCATCCTGATTCAGCCAGCCAGTTATTAATATTAATATTAAACCAAGTTGTGCTGTGGCGTGTGCTGCAGTCTGTGACATGCATGGAGCCCCCAGTCAATCAGTGAGGATAATAAAGAACATAGAAATGGTAGGTTAGCAGTTACATAGAATATGGGATAAAAAGAAAGGCAGCAGTCCTGCTATAAAATGTTAGAAAATAATGTAAACATTCTTGTTAGTATGATTTTGTTATTTGATTTAAGATGAAAACCTCCAGTAATTTTGTTATTGTATGTCATATATGTATTAGATTTTGCAATAAGCCCAAGAGCATTGAGTTCAACATTAAAAATAGAAGATGCTCATATTTCTTTACATCAATTCCTGGGAAAAAATGTGACACCTTAAAATTTCTGCATGATCTTTGTGACTAAAAATCTAAGATGAACTGGCTATTTATAACTTACCTACATAGTTAGTAGGAGAGAGTTCTGTTTATAAGTAAGCTGTCAATAGCCAGGTTTACAATCCAGAACTGTCTTTCTCAAGGACATGGGAGCTCATAGTCTTGGTGGAAAGATAGAAGCCTAGCTAATGTAGGCTCCTTGCTGCAAATTGTAATGCTACCACCTGTCACGACAGTACAAGAAAAGTTTACTCCTCCTTTGTCTAAGACCAACTAGCAAAGACAAATGGCCTACTATTCCCCCCACCTAAGCTCTTAAAATTCTCTCAGCCCTTTTTTCCTCAGAATTAATCTCAGACTGAATTCTGGCTTCTTTCCCCTACTATTAATACAAGAGCCTCGAATAGAGCCTTGTTTATCAGGCCCATTTAATTTTACCTATTTATCATTTCCCAGTACAATTTTTACTTTGACATAAGCAAATGTACTGAGTTATCTTTTTATTTATAATATTCTCTTTCACAATTCTACTTTGTTTTCCATGTGAATGGCTATATTATCTTCAAATTAGGAGTTCTTACTTTTTTTTAATTCCCATCAATATACATTTTTGCTATGAAAATTTCCAAACATGCAGAAAAGTAGAAAGAGAAATAAATGTCTAAGTACCTCTCAAAATAATCTACATTTTACCATACTTATTTTTTATCACATCTCACCTCATTTTGTTTTACAGAGCGTTTAAGGTATAATGTAATTGTATCCTTAAATACTTCAGAATACAACTCTAAAAAATAATATTTTCTTCCATAGCTATAATACCATTCTCATATTTAAAAAAATTAACAATCCCTTAATATCTAATATTAATTTAATCTAATATCCAATCAGACAATGGTTTTCAATGATGAAAAAACCTGTAAGTGAAAAACAGATGGGTTTGATCACTTTGGAAAACTATTTGGCACATCTATATAGCATACCCTATGACCCAGCAATTCCACTCTTAGGTATATACCAAGAGAAATGTCTGTAAGTAGCCATAAGGATATAAATAAGAATTTTCATAGCAATACAATGTGTAAAATCCTCAAGTTGGACACAATTCAAATCCTTATAGACAGTAGGATAGACATAGTGATGGATATACACTCTACAAAGTAGCATGTGCCAATGAGAATGAATGAACACATGACATGGGCAGATCCAACTTACCCGATGTTTAGTGGAAGAAACTAGACACAAATTATTATATTTTTATGGTTTCATTTACATATTGTTCACAATGGGCAATTTTTTTTTATTTCAGCATATTACGGGGTACAAATGTTTAGGTTACCTATATTGCCCTTGACCCACCTGAGTCAGAGCTTCCAAAATGCATCCCCCAGACGGTGTGCACGGCACCAATTAAGTGTGTATATACCCATCCCCTCCTCCCCCCCATCTGCCTGACACCCGATGAATGTTTTTACTGTGTATAGCAAAATGGACAAAAATAATTCATGATGTTAAAAGAAATACGTTTGTCAGAGTCTTACATCAAAATCAAAATATTTCAATCTAGCATGTATTTATTATGTGGCTACACTATGCAAGGCACATTCTAGATTTTGTAATTTCAATAATAAATAAAATCTAACCTCTGTCCTCAAAAAGATCATGATCTGGCAAGTAAGAAAAATAGGTATACCATTAAAGAATAATGAATCTAATATTAAAGAAATATCATAATTAAAGAGTGTTGGAATATTATGTAAGGGCACTATCTGCAGAGATAATTTTAATTCTTCCTTTCCAACTTATATGCTTTTATTTCTTTTCCTTGACTAATGACTTTGGCTGGAATTTTCAGTATTATATTGACTGAAAGTCACAAAACTGATATCCTTCTCTTGTTCCTGATATTAGAAGATAAGCTTTCAACTTTTCACCATTGAGTATGATATTTACTGAGGGTTTTTCGCATATGGCTTTTATTATATTGATGTATTTTTCTTTTATTCTTAGTTTGCTGAGATTTTTAACACTAGATGGTGTTGAATTTTGTCAAATATTTTTCTGCATCAATTGAAGAAATCGTCATTTTATTCTGCATTCTGTAAATGTGGTATATTACACTGATTAACTTTTGTATGCTAAATCATTCTTACATTCCAGAAATAAATTTCACTTGTTCATGGTGTATTATTCTTTTACTATGCTGCAGAATTTTGTTTGCTAGTACTTTCTTGAGAATTTTTGCATCGGTGCTCATCAGGTATATTGTCCTATAATTTTCTTTTCTTGTAGTATATCTTTGGCTTTGGTGTCAGGTTAAGCTGGCCACAGGCAATGAATTAAAAAATATTCCTTTCTCTTCAATTGTTTTGGAAAGGTTTAAAAAGAACTGGTATTAGTTCTTCATTAAATCTTTGGCAGAATTTACTGGTTAAAACATCAGGTCCAAGACTTTTTTTGTTGACAAATTTCTGATTATTGTTTAAATGTCCTCACTAGTTATTGGTTTATTTATATTTTTTATGTCTTTGTTATTTAGTTTTGATAGGTTTTGTGTTTCTAGGAATTTGTCCATTTCTTTTAGATTATCCACTTTGTTGGTGTACAATTCTTCATGTACTCTGTTATAATCCTTTTTTTTTATTTAAGTAGACTTGGTACTAATGTCTCCATTTTTTATTTTTGATTGTTGAAATTTGAGTCTTCTCTTTTTTCTTAGTCTCCCATGTAGTTAAAGGTTTGTCAATTTCCATCTTTTCAAAGAAACATTTTTTGGTTTTATTATTTTTTCTGATGATTTTCTATTCTCTATCCCACTTATCTATACTTTAATCTTTATGATCTCCTTCTTTTTGTTAGTTTCTTTTTATTTCTAGTTCCTTAGGTTGCAAAGTTATAGTGTGCCTTTTTTGGGGAGGGGAGAGATCTTTCTTGCTTTTTAATGTATTTACAGCTATAAATTTCCTCTTTAGAATATCTTTCACTGGGTCCCATAAGTTTTGCTATACCGATACTCCTTGACTTACAATGGACTTATGTCCTGATAAATCCATTGTATGTTAAAAAAATCATAATTTCATAATGCATTTAATATGTTTAACTTTCTGGACACCATTGCTTAGTCCAACCTACCTTAAATGTGCTCAGAACTCTTATATTATCCTACATTTGGGCAAAATTATCTAACAAAGAGATCATTTTATAATAAAGTTTTAAATATCCTCAGGTAGTTCATTAAATACTGTGCTGAATGTATATCACTTTTGCATCATCATAAAGTCAAAAAATTGTAACTCAAACAATTGTAAGTTGGGGATCAGCTGTACTGTTTTCTTGTTTATATTCATCTCTAAGTACTTACTAATTTCCCATGACTTCTTTAATACATTGATTGTTAAGATTTTGCTGTTTAATTTCCACAAATTTGTGAATTTTCCAGTCTTAATTCTGTTATCAATTTCTAACTTCATCCTGCTTTAGTCAGAGAAAATACTTTGTATGATATCTATATTTTCAATCTATTACAAATTAATTTGTGACCTAACATATGGCCTTTCCTGGAAAATGTTTCATGTGTACTTGAGAAGAATGTGTATGCTGTCGCTGTTGAAGAGGGTGTTTCTCTATATGTTAGATCTAGTTGGCTTATTGTGTTGTTTAAGTTCTCTATTTTATTACTTAACTTCTGTCTGGTTGCTCTATCCATGATTAAGAGTGGGGTATTGAAATCTCTAACTATGATTATAGAACTGTCTATTTCTTCCTTGAATTCTGTCAGTTTTTGCCTTATATATTTTGATGTATGTGATGACTTCCTTCTCTTTTGATGCTTTTGAAGTGCTCTCTTTGTCTTGGCTTTTGCAAATTTAATTATAATGTGTCTCAGTGTGACTTTTTTTGAGTTCATTTTACTTGGGGTTCATTAAGCTTCTTGGATGCTTATATTCATATCTTTTATCAAATTTGGGAGTTTTAAGCCACTATTTCTTCAAATATTCTCTCTGCCCTTTTTTCTCTCTTATCCTTTTGAGACTTGTGCAATGCATATGTTAGTTTATTTGATGATATACCACAGGTCCTTTAGGTTCTGTTCAATTTTCTTCAATATTTTTTTCTTCCTGTTCCTCAGGCTCAATACTTTATTGTCCTGTCTTCGAATCTGCTGATTCTTTCTTTTGCCTATTCAAATTTGCTTTTGAATATCTCTAGTGAAGTTTTTAGTTCATTTATTGTATTTTTTAGCTCCAGAATTTCTTTTTGGTTTCTTTTGTAGGGTTTCTATCTCATTATTGATATTGACCTTTTGTTCATAAATCATTTTCTTATCTTTCTGTACATCTTCTTTTAGTTCTTTGAACATATTTTAAAAAGGTCTTTTAAAGTTTTTGTTTAAGCAAGGTGGGGTGGCGTATGCCCGTAATCCTAACACTTCGGGAAGCCAAAGCAGCAGAATCATTTGAGGCCAGGAGTTTGAGACCAGCCTGGAAAACATAGTGAAATCTAGTCCCTACAAAAATAGAAAAATTAGCTGGGCGTGGTGGCATGTACCTATATGTCCAAATATTCAGGAGGCTGAGGCAGGACGATTGCTTGAGCCCAGGAGATTGAAGTTACAGTGAGCTATGATGATGCTACTGCACTCTAGCCCAGGCAACAGAGCAAGACCCTGTCTCAAAAACCATCTTTGTCTCGTAAATCTGTCACCAACTCTTTTTCAGGGACAGGTTCTATTGATGTATTTTCTTTGAATGAACTACATTTTACTATTTCTCTGTATGTCTCTTGATTTTTTGTTCAAAACCAAGTATTTCAATCTAATAATGTGATAATTTCAGAAATCACAGTATTTACTTCCTCTGAGTTTGCTGGGATTGTTGTTGTTGTTGTTATTATTATTATTATTGTAGGTTGTCTCTGTGCTGAGCATTAACTTCAGGTTTAAACTTAAGGTCTTCTCAGATCTTTTATGAGCCTTTCTCTTTATATGTCTGTCACTTTATAATTTTTCCTGTCCATGCAGTTGTTTTTGAATGTCATAGTCTTTAACATCTGGCTCTGAAAAGTGGAAAAAGAGAAAAAATGAAGATGAGAGGTGAAAAAGAATGCCAACCCTTTAAATTTCTTGGGAAAGGGTCTTCAACAATGAGGAAGGGATGCAACAGCAATGCCACTCACCTCTTTTTTTGCACTTTTATGATCAGAAACAGCAATCAGAGGACAGATTCCCAATATTTGGAAGACATGGTCCATTTTTCCCACCATGACTTCTCCAAGCTGTGTGCAGGTTGCTCCCAGAGCACAGGTACAGCTGTCTGCCAAGAGCTTAGGTGGAAGGGATTAGTAGTTGCTACTGTGCTAAAAGCAAAAATTATTTTATTGCAATTTATCATGCAAGTCTTCTCCTGGAACTTGCAAGTCATGAATAGACTCTAGAGTCCCAAAATAGTTTCATCAAACAGATTCTGCCAATGCAATTGTTTTCTAGGTGGGGAGGCAGATTCCTGGTGCTCTCTACTCCGACTTTCCAGAATCCTCCTTTGCCTTTCTGTTTTTGGGAAAAGAAAAAAAATTACCATTGTGAAGATCATGAGCATAGTAGTCCAGTTCAGTCGAGTTTTCTGCACACTTTTTAGGTGTCATGTATTTTGCAAAGTAATAGAGCTACAAAACTGGACTGTATTGTGAAGAGACCTTGAAGTAAGTGGCAACACACTGAAACCTAAAGTCATGTTCCAATTTTAAAACGGTGATATAAAAAAACCTACAGTAATGTTTTATTAGTAATACTAAAATTAGTTTAAGATTTAGAAGGCTTTGCTCATTAAATTAAAATCTGTGGTATCTTATTAGAACCATGTTCCATTTACAAATAAACTAAGGGTATTCTTGAAATATGCTTATAGTGATTTAATGTCTTTATTAAATTAAGCTTTAGAATGTAAAAACAAAACAGTATAAAATCTTCTTTTAAATTTTTATTTTAATTTATATTCAATAATCTCCCCCAAGAAAAATCCAAAACAGGGAAAATTACTTTTTAGGCAATGCTCTATTACCATCAAGAATTATCTTGTACTATTTTAATCAGGAAAGAATTGGGGAGCAAAAAATGCATACAGGAAAACCAAAAATCTTCAAGTTGCAATTTAAGGACCTTCAGGGTAAAAGTATTAATATAAAGTGTTCCTTAAAAACATTGGCCTTGGTACTAAGGTAAAATATTCTAAAATCCACAAGATGTTCTATACAGAGAGAATCTCTTTTCATGTTTTTAAAGATAAAATGTTTTCTTGATATACTATGGTAAATAACCCAGTAGAACTGATGACAGAAGTATTTATTTCCTTGAATCACAAAGTATTCTGCTGCTCAGAGATCAAATGCAAATGGTGGCACTAGGGCCTCTGGGCCACTGGAGTTGCTTTTAGTCATTTTTTTGAATATGAGTTCTATTAGAGCTGCCACAATCTCATACAACTGAACAAGATGATCAAAGTTCTTAGATTCTGATCCCCAGATTAATTTCTTGAAAAATTTCTAGGCAAAGTTATTCAGTTACAAATTGTGTGCTCATTGTTTTTGAATATTTTCTCTACATTTTAATTTCTATAGTATTAAATTTAGAAGACATACACTTCAAAAAAGAATCTTTACATATTTTTCCTTTTAAATTCATACAAAAATCAGCATTGCCAGTGGTTAATGACCTTTTGCCCTTCATCTATAGATTATGTTTCCTGATTTATTTTTTGTCTCTTCAGTATCCTTCAGCTAAATTCATCTTTCCTCTTTGTTCACTCCAAAATTATTTTTGTTCAGTAAATGACTTTGCTATTATTTCTTGAATGCCCGAAGATTTTCATCTCCATGAAGATATATATATATATATATATATATATATATATTGTGTATAGTGGGGTGGGACTAGGATACGATTCCCAGGGTTTTATTCCTATGAGTTCTAAACGTTTTTCAGTAAGAATTTTTTCTTCTTACCATTTTCAGTAAATATTGTGTGACATCCTTTAGCATCTCTTCTTATTGGATTTATACATTTTGTCCAAATGCTATCACATAGCAATTAAATATATTAGTTGATTGCATTTAGAAAGGAGAGATTAAGTTTTCTTTTCCATTGCATATTAATGAAAAAAAAAATCCAGCCTCAAAATATCTAGTTTGTTTCCTGCTTTTTTTGTTGTTGTTTTCAAAGAGAACAAAGAAAATTGGCCAAAATTGTCAGAAACAACTTGGACAGAGAAACCTGTACATATGTGACTTTGTATATTTTATGAATACCACTTCTTCACCTTTTTCTTTGGTTCTTTGTATCACCAGCACTTCTCACCCTCCTAGTAATAACTTAGATGGCACCCAATTAGAAAGGTCTTTCCTAGAGAAATAGCACAAAGTAGCTTGCTTGTATCCCTTGATATTCTTGATCACACATTACATATTTCCTTTATAGTATTTATAATATTTTACCATGATTTCATTTACATAATTATCTACTGTGCCTCTCTCACTGCAATGTAAGTTATATTCAGTCAAGTATCTTTTTTATTTTATTAACACCATATCCTCAAAGCTTAAAGAGTGCCAAGTATGTAAAGTCCTCCATTAATACTTGTTGAAAAAGGAAAAAAGCAATGAAGGAAGAAAGAAAGGAAGTGCTATTCTTTAATTTAATTTCTGTCTATTGTGTTTGTTATAAATTGTAATGGCCTCAATGGTGGCCCCTGTAATTAGGTTAAAACCTAATATCAGGTTTTAACCCCTGTAAATTGTGCATGTCATCTTACATGGTAAAGTTTTTGAATATGTGATTAGGTTAAGGATCTCAATATGAGATTACCCTGCTTTATTCAGCTATGCCCTAAATGCCATCACAAATGTCTTCATAAGAGAGGAAGAAGGAGATTAGACACAGAGGAGGTGATGTGAGAATAGGGGCAGAGAATGGTGGAATGAGGCTACAAGCCAAGGGATGCTGGTAGTCACGAGAAGCTGGAAGAGCCAAGAAACAGATTCTCCCCATCACCTTCAGAGAGACTGTGATCCTGCTGACATATGTATTTTGGCCTAATGAAACTAATTTTGGACTTCTGGATTCCAGAATGTGAGATAATAAATATCCGTTGTTTTAAGAAACCGAGTTTATGGTAATTTGGTACACTGGCCATAGGAAGCTAATATACACAATATTTCAAAAATATAAAAAATGAAAATAGTAATGTAAGATCTGTACACTTCTATTCAAGTGTAACAAATATTAATATTTATTATATATGTTTCAGACTTTTTTGAATCATGAAACAATAATGATATAGTTAGCATTCCCTCCCACACCAACCAAACACTTCAAGGATAGCCACTATACTGAAGTAAGTTTGAATCCTTCCCATCTATTTTTTTGTAATTTGCTACATGTTAATAAATCTCTACGCAATGTGTATTATTATGTTGTGTTAAATTTTAAATCAATGTTAAGCTTTAAATAAATGACATGTAATTCATATTATTCTACAATGTTCTTAAGTCACTAAACATTATGTTTCCAGATTTTTCATCTAGATGCCTATAGTTTTGGTTCACTCATTTAAAATGAAATACTGTTTTTGCATCATATAGCCAAATAGCTCTTTATCTATTTTCTTCTGATGGATATTAAGTGGCCTCTAATTTGTTTTGATTGCACGCGATGCAATTAACATCTCTGAGCTTTTGTTTTCTTTTCTTTCTTTTTTTTTGGGGGGGGGGCTTTTGAGATGTCCTTGAGCTAATATTGCTAGAAGTGATTTTGCTGGACTGTTGAAAAAATACATATTCAGATCTATTGGCTATTGACAAATTGCTGTACAAAAGGATTATGTCATTACATGATTCACTGTTAAGTACATGACTCTCTCCATCTCCCACATTCCAGTAAGAAATTGATACTATAATTTCTCCCCAATCTGTTAAGTGTGAAATGATACATCATAGTTTTTTTTATTTTCAATTTCTTGATTACAAGTGATATTGGATATTTGCACATGTAATTTCCCATGCTTTGAAATTATAAATTTTTCTATAAATATATTTTGGCCTTTTGTGTGTTAGAGGGGTGGTATGTATCTTATTTTTGGAGTTATTTTTACATTATGAGTAATACTTTTATTTGATTTTATGTTTAAAATGTCTTCTATCAATCTGTTGCTTATGCTTTACTTTTCTATCAGATATTTTATATAAGTTTATTTTTTTGTTTTAATATAGACTTTATCTTATAGTTCCTTTATGCTGTGTAAAAACTATCACTACATATGTTTTTTTTTTCACAGTTAAATCTTTAATCTAAGCTGTCCAGAATTCATTCTGTGAAGGAGTTAGGGAAAGATATTATTTTATTATTTTCACATGATTAGAAACATTTTCTAGCACATTTATCTGATTTATTGGGAATCAATTTAATGAATATTGGGGATGTTTAAAATAGATGTCATCTAAAGAATGTTTAAAAATAGGAGGAAAATGTAGTGCACCAAATGTTTAAATATGATTGGGGTTTAATTCTCTACCCTCTGAAACAATGCTTAGATACTCCAACACTCAGTATAAGTTTATCTTCCCTTCTATTACTGACAGAGTAGAAAGTATCTTGACCTAATCAGATTCCCTGTTTAAAGAGAAAAATTTCATCACTAAGTCAATATTTAAAAGTGAAAAGCATCCCTCCTGAATTCTGTACTCATCACAATCCAACCCATAGGAAAATTATATAACAGAAGATAGTTATGGTGATTTCTAAATGCTGATTTCTCCATAGTAATACCAAGACTTCGTTCATTCAACACTTTCAGTTAACAGGTGTTACTGAAGTGAGTACAAAAGTCAAGGTCCCTGAACTGTAGAACCAAGAACAACAAAGGGAGGAAGATAGTCTAAAATTAGACATATTAATGAATAAGATAATTTTAGTTAGCGATAGATGCTATAAATAACATAAAACTAGTTTATGCAATAGAGAATGATGTAATGTGGATATATACAATGTATACAGTTGGCCTTCCAAATCAATAGGTTGGGTTCTGTATCTGTGAATTCAACCAACTGCAGATTGAATCTATTAAAAAATAATTGTGTTTGTACTGAACATGTACAGACTTTTCTTGTCATTGTTCCTCAAACAATACAGTATAACAGCTATTTACATAGCATTTATATTGTATTAGGTATTAAAAGTAATCTAGAGATGATTTAAAATATATGAGAGGATGGGAATAGGTTATAGACAAATACTGCACTATTTTATATCAAGGACTTGAGAATTCGTGAGTTTGCTATCCATGAGAGATCCTGGAATAAATCCTCCGTGGATACCTAGGAACAATTGTATATATATTTTTGAAGATGACTTGCTAGTAAAGGAAAGAGAAAACTGGAAAATTAGATAGATCTTTTTTAATTTTTGTTTTAATTTCAGCATATTACAGGGGTACAAAGATTTAGATTACATATATTGCCTTTACTCCACCCGAGTCAGAGCTTCAAGTGTGTCCATCCCCTAGATGGCGCACACAGCACCATTAGGTGTGTATATACCCATTCCCTCCTCTCCACTCCCATCCGCCCAACACCTGGTGAATGTTATTACTATATGTGCACTTAAGTGTCGATCAGTTAATACCAATTTGATGATGAGTACATGTGATGCTTGTTTTTCCATTCTTGTGATACTTCACTTAGTAGAATGGGCTCCAGCTCTATCCAGGATAATACAAGAAGTGCTAGATCACCATGGTTTTTTGTCGCTAAGTAGAATTCTATGATACACATATACCACATTTTATTAATCCACCCATACATTGATGGGCACCTGGGTTGTTTTCACATCTTTGCAATTGCAAATTGTGCTGCTATAAACATTCTAGTGCAGATGTCGTTTTTATAGAATGTCTTTGTTTCCTTTGGGTAGATGCCCAGTAATGGGATTGCTGGACCAAATGGTACTTTTAGCT
>CAUYSK010092057.1:0-21757 GCA_963575035.1 Avahi laniger
GAGTTTGGGCACTGAAAGATCTGTAGAACCTCTCCCCTTAAAACCTCAAGGAATCCCTAAATAGTCCATGGCTATGGATGGGGAAGGTTTCAATAAAGAAAAAGAGGAAGGAAAAAAAATTGTACCACAAAATACAAAAACAGCTGGATATGTCTTTACATTTTGAAACCCAGTAAGAATCATGTTTGCATTATACACACACACACACACACTCAGAGAGTGATGACTTTAACACAGGCACAGGTAGCTCTAAACAGCGGATGTGAGCCAGGGTATCCGGGCTGGTAGAGGTGTGTGCGTGGTGGTAGGTGCCTGCTCATCAAATTCCCTTTTGCAGTGTGACAGACAACTGCCACAAGGCCACTGCTCATCCAACAACTACATTTCCCAGCCTCCCATTTCCCGGGATCTAGATGGGGTCATGTGACTGCAGGATCACATGACTCGGGAAATATGAGCAGAAGCAATGCGTGCTGATGCATCTTGTGATGCGGCTGACTCTTCTCTGCTCGTTCTTTCCTTTGGTGACATCTTGACACAGGTTGTCACATCCATTTTGGAAGTCATATGTCGAAGTTGGCAAAGTCATATATAGAACCAAGTCACTGCTTAGAAGAGATTCATCTAGTGATTTGGAGCAACCATTTGGGGGTTTCTTGCAGTGAGGAATAAACTTCTCTTGTGTTTGAGCCATTTTGCATTTTTAGGTTTGTCACAGCAACCAGCATTATCCTAAACAGCACACTCAGATACATACACGATGAAGATTTCTATATTTTATATGACTACTTCTTTTTGGACAATGTATATAAATATTTATTTATTTCACTGAACAAGTATTTGCTGAAATCCTATCCCTTGTTAAGTATTCTGCTAGGATGTGTGGATGAAATTCAAACCAGACATGTCTAGTTTCCAATATCCTAAAATATATCACTTAAAATATTAATCTATAACGGAGTAATAATATGGCTTTCCATTTATGTACCACATTAAAGTGTGAAGTTATGGTTCACATCCATTAACTCAAGTGATTCCCACAATATTCCTGTAGTGCAGGCAAGGCAGAGATCCTTAACTCCATTTTCAGGTATAAATCCTGAGACTCAACAACCTGCCCATAGCCAAAGAGCCAGCAAGGGGCTAAGTCTGGAGCAAAGTCTAGAGCAGTGGTTCTCAACCAGAGGTGATTTTGCTCCTCACTTCCCCTCAAGTCTGAGATACTGTTGAGTGTCACACCTGGGCAGGGGGCGCCATGGCAGCTGGTGGGCAGAGTCCAGGAATGCTGATGTGCACCTTACCATGCACAGGACAGATCCTATAACATGGAATTATCCAGCCCGAAATGCCAATAATGCTGAAATTGAAAAACTCTGTCCAAGAGCTTCTGTTCCCTAATCTTAGGTTTATTCCATGAGAACTTCAGACTTTTCAACACCAACCCAGGAAGTTAGAAGGCAGTGAAGTAATGTCTTCCAAGTTGTAAATAAAAAGTATTTCAATCCTAGAATTATATACCTAGAAAAATTAAGATGTGATAGTAAAATAAAGACATCTTCATATAGTCTAGGTTTCTTTGGAAGCCATTAATAGCACACCCCACCAAAATTAGGAAGTAAACCAATAAAGAGGAAGACCCACACATAAGAGAGGCCAATAAAATCCACAAGATGTTGGCGAAGGAAGATCCAAAGATGAGAGCTGTTCACTAGGTGTAGAAAGCAACTTGTCCATGTTGAAATAGGTTGGAAGATTCAAGGGGAAATGATCACCAAGAAAATGAAATTGATGGAACATATGGATAGGAGGTTTAGAGAACTGGTGGGGAATATGAGATCAAGTTAGTGATGAGTTTATAAAAAAATAAAACAAAATAAAACAAAACAGCAGGACAATTATTAGCTCCAGGTAAAACAAAAAATACAAAAAAAGAAACAATCTGGTAAACTACATGTGAGTCTGAACCACACAGAAAGCTGATGGTAACCGCACTGAAATGCAGACTTTTCAACCAGGATTCTCAGTATGGTGAGGTCTTGGCAGACAGTAGATTTCAGAAGTAAGGAAGGTAAAATTCCCGGGAAAACTGAGATCCCCTTCACTCTAGCAAAAGATCTGACTTAGATGACTGGTGCCTCCTTCAATGCAGGAGAAAGCCTTAAACCCTTGAGCAAGGAGCAGGGATCTCAAGGTCAAACAATATCACCAGCAATAAAGCACCTTTTCCCAACCCCATCCATCCTCTTTCAGTTGGACACCTTAAGGCCCAGAGAGTTGGCAGGACCTGTCCGATGTCCAGATGATGGAGACAAGAGTAGAGCCACAAGTTTCCCTATTCTTGCTCTGCCCAAGGGCAGATAGTTGGCTTCACCTCTCCCTGCCATGAAGAGACAACTTCATTCATGCATGAGAGATATTCTGTGACCCACATATGTTAGTTTATGATTTAGTTTAGGCACATGCCATGTTTTCTTTGCTTTGATGAGAGAGAAAATATAAGTTCTCTTTTTGCAGGTGAGAGGCTTAAAGACACACACACACACACACACTTAGTACCACTTTGAGTTCACCATCTCTCTCAGTTGTATTGACAGTAAGAACTTTTTGTTTGCTGAGAGTTAAGCTGAAGAAAAATCTTTCAAAGCATGAGCAAGAGGGAGCTTTCTAAAATGACTAAGGTTTGTAGCTTTGCAGGCTATAAGCCTGGATGTGTTGATTAAGATAAATAAGGAAACAACATCCCATATAAACAGATCTTTATACCAATTCTGTTGCCTGTTGATGATGGTTGATGATTTTCTAGAAAGGAAAACAGATAATAAAAATAATAGTACTATATCAGGGATTTCTGTTAGAATTTGTTCATTCAGACTGACAGATATTCCCTTTATAACTTCGTATTTAAGGAGATGGTTAGAAAAAGAGGTGAAGGAGGTCTCTTAGAATGATGCTCTGAAGGCGACACTAATGGACATCTTCTTCAGCCTGTGCTTCATGAGGTGAAGTTTGCAGCCATTTCTAGCCAGTGACGAATGTCTGTCTACAGGGCAAGGAAATGGCTAAAATAATGAATAAAAATAGAGATTATCAAAAACACTACTAATCTGGGAGGAAAGAAGACCCACTATTGGATGTTGGGTCTTTGACTTTTGACCTTAAAGAAAATAAGAATAATTTCTTAAAAAACTGTTTTTAACACTTAAAAAAACCTATGCCAACCCAGACAGGAAAAAAATCCACATTTAATGTAAATAAAACGGTTCATGGCATCATTCATCTCTCTAATTTAATGTGTGGATTCATTCTCGAATAAATCAAATATATAGCTTTGTTAAGACAAAAACTCAAGGAATTAAGATTTCTTTAATTCAGTATCTGGATCTCTTCTTTTTATTCCATAAACGTATTTTTGACCAGTATATTAGAAGGCATATATCTTAGGTATATTTTCCATAATATGAAAATTTTTATCCAGAGTTTACTATTTCATCGCACTTTAGAAGTACTCTTACTTAAAGAATATCTATACTTGGGGAAAACAAACTGGGAATTTGAGCTAAGGACATTTGAAGACTCTCCTAATGTTAAGATTTTATAATGTTAAAATTTATTTAACCAATTCCATAGAATTCAGGCTTTTTGTACTCATGTTCTCTCCGCATTCTGATATTGGACTGCAGAGAATGTTGGACAATGCAGAGAACTACTAACTGCCATCCGGATTCTCACTGATTTCTCTGTTTGCACCATGGAGCTGGCTTTTCCCCAAGGAGGAATCATCACAGACGGTTTGTGCTGACAGCGACCCCAGGGAAATGTGCTGTTTGAGGGAGGGTCCGTGCTGCTCCTGGGCTCGGTGGAGCCGAGATAACCAGCTCTGCTCGTGGAGGTGTTTATGGCACCCATGAGGAGACGGGAGCTGATTGTTTTCAGTTGTTGCTCTAGTTGGGGTCCTTTTTTATAAGTCCATGATGACAAAGCCCCCTGGGGTGGGGGCGTCAGCAGAGCTGAGCAGCTTAAAGTAGCGTCTGGAGCACAGACTTTGTTTAGAGCAGACCTGGATCCAAGTCCCAGCCCTGCCCCTTGGTAATTAGGTGATTTTGGTCAAGCTGCTTAAACTCCCTGAGCCTCAGGTTTCTCATCTCTAAAATGGATGTAATAATAGCCTCTTCTTCATATAGCTGCTGTGTTACATGAGCAATAAGCAGATTAATTCCCTGTGTGTGTGTGCGCGCACGCACCCTGTATCATTTCCTTTAGGAACTGCCTCTATCCAATTCCATGGGCTCCCACTGGGGCTTTAAAACCTGCAGCTGCATTAATTGGTAACACTCATGTGGTATGTAGTGCCTACTGCGTGCCAGGCACCGTTTTAAATCCTCTACAGACAACTCGTTTAATCCCTAGAACAACCCTCTAGGTAGGTATTTTTGTATTTATTTTACAGGTAAGGAAACTTAAACACAGAAGGTCACAGGACCTGCTGAAATTCACATAGCTATGAAGTGGCTAAGCAGGGATTCGAGACCAGGCAATCCAATTCCAGATCCAACCGTAACTGCGTTTCTGTATCTACTTATCCAGCCCATGCCTCTCCACATCTTCCATGTGAGCTACGACTCAGCCTGGCCCGGCATGTTTTCCCCGCCCCTAGAACCAGATGGTCCATGGAGATGGACATGTAACTTTGCAGAGCCAAATAGATTCTGTTTCAAGAACTGATCTGCTGCTGGGGAAAGCACATCACTCTCTTTGCTCTGAGATTGCTAGGATTTTTTAAATTTTCGTATTTGTATGAGTGCATGGGGTACAAGTGTAATTTTGGTACATGGATATATTGCACAGTGCTGAAATCAGGGCTTTGGCGTATCCGTCGCTAGAGTAATGTACATTGCACCCATTGAGAAGGAAGACGCAAGCCTGGAGCTGCCCAGGGCTGTCTTTTCAGTTCATAGAGAAAAGCCGCCTGAGGTGGACGCCAGCAGCACGGCAGAAGCGAAGTTAAGCAAACAAGAGAAAAACAAAGAGATTCAATGGACTCCGGGTTCAGCCAAGCCTGAAATTCCTGTCTACATGGGCCAATTCCTTTTTTATTTGTAAACTGTTTTTATGTGGTGTTCTGGCCCATTAAGAAACTTGACAAATAAAAATTCAAATAAGCATTAGCAAGACATATAAGTCCTCAAATTTAAACAAATATTAAATTTCACACACATAGACATAGACATATACGGGAGGCATTTAATCAAGGCATTGGAAGACTTGATGGATTCAATAAACAATCTCTAAACAAAAATTCCTAGATACACTGGAGCTATAAATTATTAGCATAATAATGATGATAAAACCTGCTAAACACGCGTATTAAACATTCTGCCATTAAGGAGCATTCTCCAGCACATGCCTGTCTGTATTAAAGATTTTCACTATAGAAGTTCAAAATCTCGTCTTTTAATACATCTCTTACCTTAGTACACAAGATCAAAGCAATTTGCAGAACACAGAGGTCACAGACTGTAATAGAATATATGTAAGACACAAGCTATAGCTACAGTCAGGAAATCCAATTATCGTCATGTTTAGTCTTAACTAGCCTATAACCAATTCCTGCCCTAATCTCAGGCTGTACATGACAGAGAAGACAGCAATACGAAAGGAGGCATTTGGATTTCAGCTGGGGGTATAAAATCCCCAAAACCACTCTCAAATCAGTTGCATTTATTCTTTTTCAGTTGGGTGATTTGCTCAATATGGAGTTGTATAAATGTACAATCTTGTTTGTACACATTCATATTCTATGGAGAGAGTGTGATATTGATATTTTGTACATTTGATGTGTACGAACTTATTACCTTATTTATATGCTTATGATATATATGCAGTTAGCATAAAATGCAACCTTGTATATATACAAGATGTACTATCTTATTTATGTTAATATATACATAGAATTTACACAGTGCGATATGTTTGCATATATACAAGATGCGCAGTCATATGTGCGTGCAGAATATATGCAGCTAGTCTGATATGCATGTTGGCATATACATGGGCATTTGCACAGCCCTTTCAAATGTTTACTTTGCAGACATTTCCCATTCTATCGCTTTGTCAGTGTGTCCACGTAGACACAGACATTCGTGTAGCTGAGACTAACATAAGGACAGGCAGCACCTACACACCCAATCGCCAGCCCTTTGTCGCCACTAAGCCAACATTCAGTTCCAGCTCACACCCTCCTCCTCCAGCCTCACTCAGCGCTTGTGGAATTTCTGAGGCATTAAGATGAAGTTCTAGTCGCAGAATGAAGAACCATTTTTCCCCCCAAAAAAATAGATCTTTCCCTTTTTGTGTATTTTTTTTCACTCCTGCTGATTTGAACTGGTGTCATTTTTAGTAGCAGATGCTTAATTCAGATAGAGCTTTTTAAAAGGGATCTGAATGGAGTGAAATATAGGGCAAATTACTGAAGCAAAGTCACAGTCATTTTGTGTCTAAATAGAAGTTCTCTGTTAATTTTTGATTTTCACACATGCAGAACATTGCAATGCACTGACTTGTTCTAAATCTCCACATTCAATCATTTTCTCAAGGGAAAAAAAATCTTTAAAAAATAAAATGAAACCCTAAAAACCTACCCCAAGGTGTTTTATTAATTGACACTTTGGAAAGATTGCCATTAGATAATTTTTAAAAATACATTCCTATGCTGTAGCACATTATTTTTATAACTTTCCTCCCAAATCTCACCCTCATCATGGCATAAGTACGTGCAGAGAATGAGAAGCATTTAGGAAGGAAATAAATGGAGGGAAATTAGAGAAGAAATTAACATTTATTGGCCATATAATATGTGGTAGGAATTACTTTGTACTAGGTGTTTAACTTACATTAACTGTTGTAATCATTATAAAGCTCTTGTGTGCCAGGTGCTATAATTTACAGTGCTATGGATAAAGTAAATGATTTTACCTATCACTCATTAAGCACTTTTTATGTTACAAGCAATGGGCTAAGCACTTTCGTATAGTTTTTCTAACCTTATCCTTACAGAAAACTATTGAGCGGGCACTATTAATGTGCCAATTTACACATGAGGAAAATGAAGCTTAGAAGATAGGTAATTTTTCCAATACGCTTAGCTAATGAGTGGCAAAGTTACAAAGCCCACACCCCTAACCAACTTCATGACATGGCCTCAATACTTAGTATACTGCAAAATGCTTAGCAGAGATTCTAATGTGCAATCAATGATAGTTGAAAACAATATTTACTTGGGACCAAGACTGGGCCAGGCATCTACTCAGCCAAGCCCAAACCCCCAGACTAGCAAAATAAATCAATGGGATAAATTGGGATGCCTAGAAAGTAAGCTCGACACATATAGGTATAGGATGGATGATAAAGTTGACAATATAAATTAAGAGGAAAAGGGTATGTGTTTGATAACTATATTGGCCTTCACATAGAAAAAAAGCAAGCTCTTAGTCCCTACCTCACACCATATGCACACTACACTGAGAACAGTGCTTCCAAGTCTCCCCCAAATGCAAATCTTCATCCTATCAAACCCATCTTTTGTTCCATTTTTATGCACAACCAACTCCTTCCAGGTCAAAATATCAGGTCCAGATTAAGATAGGGCCAAGCTGGACAACTCAAAGGTCTACACCTGCAGGGCCACAAGGAAATAGAAAGAAGGATCTTCGCTGAATCTCTGCGGGGGGAAATATCCCGACAGATCTGCTGAGGAGGATGTTTCTTACTAACCTCTCAGTGTGTTGGTTTGTTGCTGTTGTTGTTGTTGAATGGGGTATGCAAGTGAGGGGCCATAGTGGAGTTTATATCAATAACAAGAATAATACTGAACAATCTTTATCCTTGTCTTCTCTTTTTTCTCACCTACTTCTTCCTTTCCTCTAAATTAATGTTGAATTTTTTTTTAGAATATTAACTTGAAGGAGTTTAAATGTGTTAGTCAACCAGGGCCTCCATGTTTGCTGGCTAGCTCTATAGTGTGATAGGCAGTTCTACTTTTATTTTCATAGAAAAATCAAACACAGCTAATGTAACTATCTAAAAAGCTAGTTCAAAAATGAGAAAAATGCCTCCAGAGAATTTAAAAGACTTGTTGGATCTTATAATATTTGTGATCCAAGCTAGTTTTCTTACAATATAAACAATATTTTCAACTCAATTTTTTGTTGGGAACACAATGTTTTATTTCCATTTCAATGTTGCATAATTTCCATATGGCGACGCCTAAAATCTTTTCTGATGTTAAACAGATTACAAAAATGACATATCAAATTTGAAAAATGTCACTACATCATAGTTTTAGTTATGAATAATTTTTAAATTGCTTTTTTGTCTGTAGTAATAGGCTTAGCGTTATGTGAAAACTCTAAAACATGGAAATATTTCAAACACTCCAAAAGCAGAAAGAGTCTATTTTTTTCTGGGATTCTGGGATAGCTAAGGCCACAGAAGTACTGATCTTTGTTTGAAGAATCAACTTTTGTTTCATTGATTTCCTATATTAGTTTTCTTACTTCAATTTGATTCTTTCTTCTTATATTTTTATTATTTCCTACTTTTTGCTTTCTTTGGGTTTATTTTGCTTCTTATATTCTGATATCTTGAAGTAGGAACTTAGATTGTTGATTTGAGGTCTTTCTTTCTTTCTTTGTTTCTTACATAAGCATTTAGTGCTATAAAGTTTTCTCTTAGCACCATTTTAGTTGTATCTCACAAATTTTGATATATTGTATTTTCATTTTTATTCAGCATTATGTATTTTATTTCTTTTGATATTTCCTCTTTCATACATAGTTTATACATAGAATTTAATTTCCACATATTTGGAGATTTCTTTTTGTCTTTCTGTTATTAACTTCTATTTTTGTTTTATGACAGTGAGAAAACATATTCTACATGATTTTAATTCTTTTAGATTTGTAGAGCTTTGTTTTATAGTCCAGAATATGGTCTATCTCGGCAAATATTCCATGAGTACTTAAAAAAAATGAGCATTCTGCTGTTGTTGGGATAAGTGTCAATTAGATCCTGTTGGTTGATTGTGTTATTCACATCTTTCCTCTTCTTGTTGATTTTCTGTCTAGTCGTTCTGCCAGTTGCTGAGAGAGTTTATTCATGTCCCCAAATTTAATTGTGTATTTTCTATTTCTCCTTTTCAGCTCTATTAATTTTTATTTCATGCATTTTAAGACTCTAATGTTTGGTGCCCACATACAAAGGACCATTATGTCTTCCTAGCGGATTAACCCTTCTATCATTATGTAATGTTCTTCTTTCTCTCTAGTAATTTTCTTTGCTCTGATGTCTACTTTACCAGATACTATTAATAATATAGCCACTCCAGCTTCTTTTTAAATGATAACATGCTATATTTTTCCATTCTTTTGTATTCACTCTATTGATGTCATTGAATTTGAAGTGAGTTTCTTGTAATCAGCATATAGTAGAATTATGCTGCTTTATCCTCTTTGCTAATCTGTCTATTGATTGATATATTTATACTATTCATATAGAAGGTAATTATTGATTTGTTAGTTAAGACTGTCATTGCACAATTTTTTCTATGGTTCTCACTAATTGGAATTTTTTTTTTCATTCACCAACCCTAGCACAGCACTATGCACAGAGAAAGAAGTGAGACTGAACTCATCCTTTTATAAGGAACCCACACTCACAATTAATCCATTCATGAAGGCAGAGCCCTCCTGAGCAAATCACCTCTTAAAGTCCCCACCTCTCAACACTGTTGCATTAAGTTTCCAACACATAGTCTTTGGAAGACATATTCAAACTATAGCATGAAGATTAAGATGTGGACATCCTCAGGGTGAGGGAATTATTTTGCCTACCACATATACCCTCAAGGCCTCCAGGTACCTTTTCCCCCACGGTGGTCTGGCACCTCACTGTAGAAAGCAAGAGTTACAAACAATCATCATCTATCAAAATGCTCAGAAGAATCCCCTCATAATATTTTGTTGCAGGTATAAAACATAATATAGCAAATAATCATGTGCTCAGTACTTACTTTAGGAATAAAAATTGCAAATAAAATTTATGAAATCTCTAAATTATAAATCCTTAATTTCGATCCCTCCAAGTAAACCACTATTTGGGTAGGGGAGTGGCTATTCTTTTAACTTTCGATCTTGGGATACTTCTTGGCATGAAAACTTAAAAGCGTCATTTATAATTTGAGGTAGAAATATACATAAAGGAGAAGTTTTATATTTACAGTTATGTAGTATACTGTCTACTAATATTTCAAAGAGATTTAATCCATTTCATTACATTTTACTTTAATAAATTCCTTGTAGCCAGCAGTGCTGATAATTTAAAAGGCTTTTAAACTGTTATTGGTCAATATCAAATTTGTCATAAATTTACCCTAACTTTGGAAACAGGCCCAGCAGCTAATTTTGCCTTGCTCCTTGCAAAGGATCCATAATTGATGATTATCATTGACTTAAATACAAGATATTTAATCCTGTCAAGTGCAAGGTTTGTTTGAATAAAAAATAATCCCCCCTCTAATTATAGGTTTGGATCAAGCTAATTTCAGCGCGTTATTCTGTGTACTGCCTTGGCATTGCCAGCACCAATTTTTAATACAGAGAAGGACTTAAAGACACACTAAGGGAAAGAACAGAGTCAGACAAAATAACCAAAATGTGTGTTGGGAACACAGAAAGCTGTAACATGCCTGTTCTAGCAAAAATGTATAAGCCTGGGTTCTTTGATTGTGGCCATGTGTGACTCAAGCAATCAAAACATTTTTGTGAGGCATTTAAGTTTATTTTAAGTCTCCAGACAGGGACGTTGGAAGCTCTGGTACTCTATTTGTGTGCTGTAAATTTCCGGGTGTGCCTTTGGAAGAACTGGGATGTAGGGGCTCCCAGCTCTTCCGTTACTGAAGGAGCTGTTCCTCAGCTGCCTGCAGGGTGGCGGTGATGTCAGGGCGGTGACGTCAGGGATATGCTGGGGCTGGTGCACTAGAGGGCAGTGAACTTCCTCGAAGGTCAGTGGAAATATCATTTAAAGCAGGGTCCCCAACTTATCAGTGAATTGTATAATTATTTCATTATATATTACAATGTAATAATAATAGGGAAGAAATACACAATAAATGTAATGTGCCTGAATCATCCTGAAACCATCTCCCCCTCCCCAGTTCATGCAAAAATCATCTTCCATGAAAATGGTCCCTGGTGCCAGAAAGGTTAGGGACCACTGAGTATGTCGGTGCCACTTTAGCTGATTTAAGCCACAGATTATGTAACAAGCATTTGTCACCAACACCAAAGTTCCTCTTCAATAGAAAGAATCTGAGCTGCTAGGGTATTTTATTTGGGGAAATATGTTTATTAAGTAATTGGAAACTATATAGCTCCAGATAGAAATGTTTTACTGCAAAAATATCAGAATCCACAACACCATATTTTGTAATGCTTTTCGTGTCTGGAAGCTATTGGATAATGTAGGCAATTCACACTTCAGAATTAGGAAACAATATTCTTTCTAGCAATGTAAACATCATAATGCCACTAAAAAGTCAAATTACCAAAAGCTTTCTTTATCCAGGTTAAATCTGTGCTCTTGAAGCACACTCCAGAAAATATTTTATTTGTTTTGGCATGGTGATCATTGCCCTGACAAGCAGGCCTTTCTTGTTAAAATGGGGCTCACAAGGTGGACTGGTCTCTGATCTCTGCCACATGAGACCCTGAAAGGGTCCATGGAATACACATGGGACTGCGTTAGTAGGACCTGCTGAGGGCCCATGGCCAAAGCTAACTGTATCCACTAGCAGGTGCTCGTCAGGTGTCTCAGAGCCGACAGCCACAACAGCTGGGCAGCTGGGCCTTTACCTGCCCTACGAGTGCAGTCTCCTCGGGCCGTGGCCACTCTCCTTGTTCATTTGCTATGATCACCTGTGTGGCTGCTCACCTGTGTGGACAGGTATGCTGCCTCCCTTTCCCATTGTCCTCCCTAATTAGGGAGAGGGAGGCTTTTCCTTCTCACCTGAGGTTAACACTGCTTCAAGATAAAAAAAAACATGACTCCAAGAAAAGGTGAAGCTGTTTGGTGTTTGAGAGCACTGTTTGTTCATTTTCCTGGGTTTATGTGTCTTTTTTGGATGAAGACAAAATTATATTCGGATAAACACTGACCACAATCATATTCGTTCCACTCTATGGGGCCCTTCCCTTGCCATTGGCACCTCTTATCATTTATATACAGTTTTTATTCACACCAGCAACAACTTATTTACAAAATCAGAGCTCATCCAAAGACAAGAGAAGCCCAGCAAATTGCACTTTTTTAAAAAAGAGAAATGTCAACACGAGACAACAGAAACTGTGGAGTATATTAAATATCAACATTTTCTAAATTATACTGTCAACACATACAAAAACATTTTAATATAATTGTACTAGTCACGTATAATTATGGCATTTATAAAAATGTTTGTTTACAGCAACTGCGGATTTGTACTGGGGTGGTGAGATGTACGCGTCAAGTTGCTTAATGACCATCAGTCATAGTCTCCCCACCTTCCTTGCAGATACTGCTAAAGGTCTTCACCTGAGGCCATTGAGGAAGGACAGGCCCATGTAAATGGCCCTGCTGACATCCTGCAATCACTACTAACGGTCTTTAGTGGTGAGGAACATGGCTTTGAAATCAGAGAGGATTAGGTTCCCTTCTCGACTCTGACAGATACTCGCTAAGTACGGAAGTCATCTTTTATGCAAATCCAATTTTCAAACCTATAAAATGGAGGGAAATTAAAGTACCTGTTTCACTGGATTGTTAGGGAAAATACATGAGATACTAGATGTATGGTAATCACCACCGCTGCTGCCTCTTGAATATACTTCTCTGTTACTAATTGCTACGATTATTAATTATAAAACAATAGTATTAAAATTTTTCAAATAGAAGTAATTATCAAAAATAAGTTTTGCTCTGAAATTTTGCTGTGAATTTCTGAAAATGAAGGACTGATTTTTCTTCAATCACTGGTCCTAGCGCAGCGCTATTCACAGAGATGGGGCTTAGTGAGTATTGGAAACGTGGGCTCAGAGAACAAAATACAACAGCATGCACTTCGTATTACGCCTTTGAACATAGTTAGCGGCACAGAAACATACTTATAATCATTTAATCAAAATATATACAAAATTTTAAGTATATTCCTACCGCAAACTAAACTAATGCGACAGTTTTGGCTCACTACAGAATTGTAAAATTACTGGTTTTGCATTATCGAGACATAATGTTCACCCCTGCTTCACTATCTCTGTCTCTCTCGCTCCCTCTCCTGAAACCAAGTGGCAAAATGAAGATCTGGAAATGTCCAATGATATTTGTCATATTTGTTATATCATTATCTATACTCTTCTGCAGGTTTGACATGTCTCTCAAATTAAAAATAAGAATAATAAAATGTTTTTCTGGATCCTTCCAGATGAAAGTCTAATCCAGCGGTATGCTCATGAAGATTTAACAACTGGATATCTTGAAAAGAAAAGCCTACTTTATAGTGTTTACCATTTTCCTTGGTGTAAATACACGCACAGGGATAATTTTGGGATAACCCAAACCCAGAATTGGAGAGAGATGCAAAAAGCCAGCCCTCAAAAGCCTGTATCAGCCAGATCCGGAGCACCCCTGTTCTTGCCTTGGACAAGACATCAAGAAGAGCTTGTTGTCCGTAGTGGAACCAGGAGTTGAAACTCAGAAATGAGATGAACCCCAACAACAAAATTTCCCTAGATCACACATATCCAATCCAGCTTTTAGTTCTGAACTGTTATAGCCACACAAAATTCAGGTAAATTTTTCCCTTTAAGTCCCAGGATTGGGCAGGAATAAAAGCAGCACCTGCTGCACTCTGTGATGAATGCGTTGACTAAAAGGCAGGTGAGCAGACATTTGTCTGCAGAGTAGTTCTTAACCTCTTGTAGACGACATGGGCTTTTTGGATAATACAATGAAAGTCCTGGAGCCAGATAGTCGGTGATGCTTGAACAACATTGTGAATGTTTTCAATGCCACTGACCCGTACACTTAAAAATGGTTAAAATGGTAAATTCTAGGTGATGTATATTTTGTCTCAATAAAAAACCATCCAATGGACACACACAAAAGAGTACAAATAAAACTGGGTAAATCTGAAATATATCTATACACACATATATACGTACAACTAAAAATAGATCTATCCTATGAAAGGAAATTAACTTACTTGGAAGTGAATAGGTGGATTGGGGCAGATAAAAATGAAGGTGAGAAGATCAATGAGGAGACCGCCATAACAGCCCAGTTCCAGATAATGATTCTTGCATCACAGAAAGAAAAGAAGCCACAGATCCCAGAGAGACTAGAGATCAGAGAGGCAAAGGAAAAGATAAGTGACTAGATATGGGGCCAAGGAGGCCAGTGATATCACAGATGACTGTGTCTCACCTTCACCTGTTGAGACGACTTGAGTGTGCAGGAGATGTGAGCTGATACGCAGGACAAGTGCACCGCAGGTAGGGAAAAGAGTCCGAGAAATACAGATTGTACCGACCGGAACCTGGAGACACTTCTTACAAACCAATCCCCTGAGCATAAAATGGGCACGGAAGAAATAGAAGAGAAAACTCTGAGAGAGAGAAATGGCTTCAAATAACCTAGAAGTTTACCTTGGGACGGGAGAAAACAATGTTGATACCTTTTTAAAGTGAGTGAATTGAAATCAAGGTTTTTTAGTCCTGATAAGAATGCCAGCGAAGAGGACAATGGCCCCAGTATGCAGAAGGAAAAAGTGAACATACTCGTATTCCAGGCTTCAGTCTTTATTGCAAAGCTGTTGAACAAAATCATATATATTTTCCCCATGCAGACGTGCAGCTAATGTGCAGAAGAAGCCCTGGCTGGATCTGTGGAAGATCATTAGTCCGACCTGTCTCCCTCCCTCTCTAGGTTCTTATTTGTAGCAGAGAACACTCATGCCGAAAATGCCGAAAGAATGAAAAATAAAGGCTTAATTTGGGATTTTAGGCTCTTATTAGGCTCAAATTTATCACTTTTTTTACTAAATGGAAAGGAGATCTTCAGCTCCTGCTAACAATTGTCTCAATCCTGTTGGCTTCTGTTTCATCCCACGATGAATAGTAATTAATTGTCATCAATAGTTTTTATGATTTGAACTAAATCGAGATGTAGAAACGTGTTTACATGTAGACAAGTGATGCCAATATGAATAATCAGCTAGGAAAAAGGGGTTAAAACGCCTTTGTTTTGTGCAGGACTGGTGGTTGATTGGAGCCTTGTTATGCAAATAACGCTCTCCACTGAGAGATGGAAGAATAAAAAAGCACACTACCAAATGAACCCAATAAACACGCCCTGTATTTATTTTGTATGTACCTTTCTAGTTTCTTTTGCTAATATCATTCTATTTCTTTTGCTAAAGTTACTTTTTATTCATTGAACACTTTAGGGACAAGTCCTAAAATTAAGGCCCAACATTATGTGCTCCCTCGACATCTGGGGAAATCAGGAGGGCCTCAAATTGATTAAGCCCAAGCTCCCCTTCCCACCTGCTCTCTCAGATAAGGTCCCTTGGCCAAACAACCCTTCTTATCAAGCAGACCAGGTGCAGCTCTCGGTCCTGAGTAGCAGTCTTTAGTTTTTGACAGCCCATGGAATTATTCAGCCAAGCCAATCACATCTTCCCATGGAGAGAAGGGTCACCTCACCCTCTTTATACTACAGAGCCTATCCCCCATGGTCTCTGCGTGAGGGTCTGCGTCATTTTTCTCATGTAAATAATCCTCAAAATGTGTCAGCTACTAATGAGTGCAACCCCCAAGTGGCCCTTCATGGTATTTTGGGTCCTTGTCACCGGGCTGAGTATACATGATTAATAAACTACAGTTGAGCGCATTCGCCCAGGGCCAGGTGTTGTGTGTTTGGTTATCCTCATGACATCAGGGCAGCAGTCCCTCTCTCACCAATGGGGTGAATGGGAGGTGATTGAAACGACAGTCCGTGGAACATAAAGAATGCCCTATTCTCTTGTTTGAGTAGTGGTCACATGACCCAAGCTAAACCAATGAGATACCACCTCTTGCTTCCAGGAAGAAAGAAACTAAAAATGGTTCCACTTCCATATGCCCCAGTAAGCCCTTCGGTTTTTAGATTCTTTATGCTAAGAGACTGCTGATGAGGTTCCCACCTCCTACTTTCCTGGGCTGTCTGCATCTGCCCACTCCTAAACCAGAATGTGTATCTATTCCTGTGTAACAAATTACCCCAAAACGTAGCAATTTAAAACAACACACACTTCTCCAAAAATTTCTGCAACAAGATGTCCCAGCGAGGGTTGGCTGAGGTCTCAGCTTCCTGATCTCTCATGAGACTAATCAAGGCTCTAGCCCAGGGTTTCCCACAGGCTCCAACACAGATCACAGCTGGGCTCACGGTCACCTTAAGGTTGAAGTGGGCCTGGAGCTGCTTCTACATCCACCCAGGGGGTGCTGGAAAAAGACTCAGTAGCTCCCAGCTGCTGGGCTGAGGTTTCAGTTCTTTGCTGGCTGCCCTCAGGCCCTTGCTGAGCTGCCCTCTTCATTAGATCAAGCACGTGCAAAGAGACAGAGAATACAAGGCGGAAGTCTGTCGTTCTTAACCAATCAAGAAGTGACGTCTAGTCACTTTTGCCACATTCTGTTTGTTGGAAGCAACTCCTTAGATGCAGCCTACATTCAAAGAGGAAGGGTCACCTACCAAGAAGCAGGGGTGACTGGGAGCCCCGCCGGAAGCTGCCCACCACACCGGGCTAGATACATAGACACAGGCCACGGCAGGTGCAACCAACTCCCCACCAAAGACGGCGTTCCCCCTTCCAAGGTGCAGGGTTCTGGCTGGAAAGCAGCTTCCCAGTCCAGATCACGTTTCCCAGATGCTGCCACCTCCACGAGGGGCCGTGTAGGCAGATCGTGCAACCCAGGGGCCACGGAGCTTGCGATGCAGGTGTACATGTTCCACTCATTCTTTCCTTCTTTTGCCACCTTGTCTGGGACTCTCCTGTCTATCTGGGAAGCCACCTGGCAAAAATGGAAAAGCCACAAGACAGAAGGGTCTGAGTACCCTAATCAGTGCTTAGAGGAGAATCGCCCAATGATCTGGAACACACACTTGGGATTTGCTGAAGTGAGAATTAATCTTCAATTGTGTCTGAGCCTGTATGTATTTCGTAGTTTGTTACAAACATTGCATCATCACATTCATGGCACACACACGTGCACACACAACACACACACACAATGGGCATTTTTGCATTCTACATAACTGGTTCATCCATTCCCTCTACAAATACATTTTGTTTTCACATCTGACAGTGTTTTATGTACTCGCTAAGAGATATGGATGAAACAGTGGACAAGACAGATTTAGTCTATGATTTAGAACTTAACAGTTTAAAAAATATAAAGAAATATTACTCCCTCAGAGTTTTTGCTCATATTCACCAAGTCATTTGATTCCTACGACATTCCTGGAAAGTAGACAAAACAAGGGCCATTCTTTGCATTTCCAGGTGACACCGGAGACCCAGCAAGTTGGGGCACATGGCGGCAGAGGGCTCAGACAAGACCAAAGCCCCCTGCTCCTGAGTCTGCATAAAACGTTCTTCCTCCCGCACCGCCCGCCTCCCCAGGGGTGTCTCAGCAGGGCAGGCGCCTCACTCAGACACTTAGTCAGGACCCCCAGGATCCTGAAGAGTGAGAATGTCAAGCAATAATGAAAAACACAAGCATTACCTTGTGACATTAATTCTATTCTTTTCTCTACTCTGATTCTTTTAAACACCCCTTGTTCTCACCTCTAGCTATTTTATGCTCCTGAACTATCTGGTAAGTCCGTATATATGTGAAATATTTTAAGTCTTTTTTTTTCTCTTTTCCACACACTTTTCTCACCATCACCCCCTCATAAATAGGGTTATGGGTGACATGTAGAACATCAAAGTAAATTTGAATTTCACAAAAATTGTGACTTTTTAGGAGAAGTATATTCTAGATATTGTTTTGGACATACTTATACTGAAACTGTTCAATATTTATCTGAATTTCAAAGTTAACTGGGGGTCCTGCATTTTTATTTGCTAAATCTGATAGCCCTGCTCGCAACTCACACCTCTTCCTCCTTCATTTCCTATGAGGCAGGGGGTGGTGTCTGCACAATTATTCCCATTCTAGTTTATGCTCTTCTTCATCTTTAGGAATCTCAACTGACAAAGAATGAGATCCAAGGGAAAATATTTTAAATAATTCCTTTCTCCATTGATACTTGCACTTCCTATCACCAAGGGGAAAAAAAGCACCTCAGACTACAAAGTAAATGCATAATCCAAATGCCAATGCAAAAATCATATTCATTCCCTTTAATAAATGCCAGTTTTGAAAATTTGAATTTATGAGGACATAATATATGTTTTAAAGCCCTAATAATTCTTATGCAGGATTTGATATTTCCAGTCTCAAGAAATGAAATGCTGATAGAAAAAAGATGAAAGGTGGAAGCCTTTTGTGGAAAGGCATAATCAGAAGCATTTGACACCCACACTTAAAGTGATGCTCACCCTGTGCTTCCAAAAGGATAGAGATTTGTGAAGGGCGAGGGAACACATGGGGAATTCTCAGGAATTTATTAGTTTTTAAAGATTTCTAAAGTTGCCAAGTTATATTGGACAATAGAAATAATTAGATTTGTGTTAGGCAAAAATATTTTAAGATGACCTTCCAGTTTGTATCACTGTGGTCAGAGTGCAAATTACTGGGACCATTCCCATCATGATATTAAGAACATGAAAGGTGGATTTTTCCCACTAAAATGAACAAAAGTAGAACATTTTCCTGTCAACTTCCTTCCTAAAATGTGAAAGAAAAAAAAAAGTAGTGCTCAGGGTAGTTTTGAAAAAATGCCAGTCCTTATATGGATTCTTTAAACAAATATCACACATGATAACATCTGTATTGGTTAATTATCAAGAAAAAAGCAAGTTGGCCTTGCTGATTTGGAGAGATTTAAATGGATGTAAACAGCTGCCAGTGCAACAGGGTAGCACTCAAAGAATTGCAAGAGGAGAGCAGGAAGTACGCAAGGGCAAGGAAACGCTATGGCAGAAGTTATCACGATTTTTTTTGAAGGCTTTGGCCACTCAGCAAAACCCAAGTTAAAGTATCTGACTTGGGGTCTCCCGGTGCTGATCTCTGACAATGTCTGAAGCCTCTCGGTTGTAGGAGGAGGAAGTTTCTGAGAAGATACAGTGAGGAGAGAGGGGAAAATCAATGTCACAGAGTAAGGACGGAGTAATCACAAAGTGTAATGCATCCATCAGGGACCCAGCTGAGAACTAAGGGAACTTTTTTAAAAAAACTTCATAGAAGCCAGGATAGACCCATTGGCTCTGTGAATTCAAGCTCATGCACTTTGGAGGGGAAAATAATAAAAACAAAAAGTGTTGGGACTCTCAGAGCCCATTTTAGATCCTATTTGCAATAGCTACATGTAGTTTGGCTGTTCACTTAACATATTTAATGAACACTTATTACAGACCGGCTGTGTTGCTAGCTGCTGGGTGAGCAAACCAAGCAAGGGTCTTCCCTCACGGAGCTTATTCACCATCCGATGAAAGCGTTTGCAGTGCTGAAAACGGTCTACACCAGCACCAGGCAGTGGAGTCTCCACTGGGTACATGTGCCTAGCAAGCACTTGAAATGTGGCCAGTGCAAGTGAGAAGCTAATTTTTCCATTTTAGTTAATTCTCATTGATTTAAATTTAAATATACACAGGTGGCTAGGAGCTACCATAGTGGATGGTACAGGTCTACCAACTATGTGGTTTCTCAGGCAAAAGATTTTTTTTTCTCAAAGAAACAAATTTGAAATCTTGGGGCCCCACTAAAGGAGAATAAATACTCAGAGAAGAAAGACGTGCAAGTGAATGGCAGCAAGTATGAGGGGAAAACCATAAAAATAAAAAAGAAGAATTCAAAAGACTCAGTGTGAGGTCATCAATACAGAGAAGTAGCGTCTGAGACCATTGCTGTGTCCACCACTGTTCACAGCAAAATGACCAAGGACCAGTAGCCACAATCAACGATCCCTGAAAGTCACGTGCACTCGCGTGCACACACACACAGAATGTATTCTGTGAAGCTGGATTTACAGAAAGATACCATTAAATACAATTTAAATAATGTTTTGATACTTAAAAATGTGAGTTTCATACATACAGGAGGAACTCAGTTTCAACAAACCTGCACAAGATCTTCTAGCATCATCTACCTTTTCTCTTTCTCTCTTTCTCTCTCTCTCTCTCTCTCTCTCTCTCTCTCTCTCTCTCTCTCTCTCTCTCTCTCGACTTGCAGCATCATGCAGAGGTGGTTGCCACTGTGGACTTCATTTTCTTTTTACCACAAAGCCTCCTTCCTCCCTGTCCAACTTGGCCAATGGCTGTTCTGTGCAAAAGCTCACCAGCACATTTCAGTCTGGCCAGAAAGTCACAAACAAGGCCGGCAGTGGGATGAGGCAGTAATAAGAAACACTGCTTAGTTCCTGAGGGTAGGGACAGGGGACTAAGATGCACCCCCAGGACTGCACACGAACCCAGGGTGCCGAGAGGTTTAAACCTGCAGTTTGGGCAGCAGAGTCAATGCGAGTCACCCATTCTGACTCCATCCATCAGGACCTTGGGGTCTTGAGACAAGAGCAAGATGCATTTGGAAGGGGCCTCCTCCTAAAGGTGACGATGGCATTGAGGGTCTGATGGCATTTCAGAGCAAGTTCATAAATAGTAGAAAATTTCTGGACAATGAAGGACACATTTCCAAGAAAAGATGCCCCATGGAGAGGAACTGGAAACTCTATTAGCAGTCTGTGTCCAAAAGATTCCATCCAGAAGTTGAAGTCGCTGGATTTATTTCTAAGAACAAATCATTACTGCATAGAATCTTTACGGAACAACAACAACAAAAATTTCAGCTTTGGGGTAAATTAAATACCAACGTTTAAGTCTATGAAAGAGTTCTGGAATCAAGCAGAATATGAAACAAGAACATTCCTCTGAAAATAGGAGGTTCACATACTGCTGGGAGCTGGGGGAACTCACTAGTTCCTTTTACATTTCAACATTTCACATTAAAAATAAAATCTCAAAGAAAACACCCACATGATTTTGTTCCTTGCAGCCCCATGGAGCAGAGGCAAAGGTAATAACATATTCATAACTTAAGTTTTCTCTTTTTAAAGCTACATTTATTGACACAAAAATAGATTTTGTGCCAAACACTGATGAGTAATCCCCAGGTTTCAGCTCTGTCACGTCACATGACTGGTGATAACTGTGATCAATGCGTATTCTTGGCACTGTTTGTTCTACAAAATCAACCCAGTAAGGGAACAACAGAAAGTATCTCATATTTAGCTTGGCCAGTGAATAAAGGAATCTTTTTACGTTAACAATTCAAATTATAACTATATATCTGAATTCTTTTTGTATTTTATCTCTGTTACTCTGTGGATCATATTAACTTCATAGAAAATGGTATATTCTCTACATAATGTAGGATTTGGGGTGTGATTTGCAAGTCAGAGACTAAAGCGATTCATCCTAAAGGATTACATCCTTTCTCTGAACATGATTGAAATTAAAATATTTTCA
>CAUYSK010092062.1:0-57252 GCA_963575035.1 Avahi laniger
GTGTGTTAATTGACTGTTTATATTAACAGTAAGGCTTCTGGTCAAAAGTAGGCTATTAGTACATATAATTGTTTTCAATCACACCCTCTCAATCTATGGAAGATAATTATTTCTTAAATTGTTAGGTCCCCTTTTCACCCATTCCATTTAACATAAGACATTAAAAATGAGTAAAAAGATTTTTTCATTTATTTACAAATCAGATCATTATTGACCTATAATACAATCAAGCACAAAACATGAATACATTCAATAAATTAATACAAAACACTCATTTGTGTTTCCATTACTTTGTTTTAAAAATAGAACATTACTAGCATGCAAGAATTTATTTTTGGACTTCTTCCTATTATTATTCTTGTCTTCTCCAAAGTTAAACTGTCTTTAAAAACAATCTTTAATTTTTGTCTGTTTTTGAACTTTATAAATAGAATAAGAAAGTATGTATTCTCATCCATATGGCTTCTTTCAGTCAGTATTTCTGTGTAGCTGTACTTGGTTTCATTGCTTTATCATATTCCATTGAATTAATATTTATTGATCGATTGTAATGTTGATAAATATTTGGCTTATTTCTAGCTTCTGGCTATAATAGATAATGCTGCTGGGAACACTTCTGTATATGTTTCTTCAAGTACTTGTGCACAAATTTCCAGTTAGTACATATATGGAGTAGAATTGCTAGGTCTTCATCTGAAAGTCAAATAGTTGTCTAAAATTATTATAATGATTTACATCCCCGTTGCTCCATATCTTCACAGACATCTGTTTGTTTAACTTTAGCTAATTCGATGTATCTGTATGGTGTGTCATGTGCTTTCAGTCTTCATTTCCCTGATGACAACAAAGTTGAGCTCCAGTTCAGATGTGTGTTTTTCATTTGGATATCTGATATTGTCTCGTATCTATTCAAGTGTGTTGCCAAATTTTCTTTTTCCTTTCATAAAACATTGAAAGATAGGTGTTTTTCACACCTGATGAATATAAATGTGTTTCAAATACTTTCTTTTACTCTTAACTGCCTTTTGACTCTCTTTGTGGCATCTTTTGATAACTAGAGTGTATTAGTTTTACTGCAGTCTATTTGAGAAATTTTTTCTTCATGACTAATATACTTTTTCTCCTTTATAACAAGCAATTTCTACTCCATGGAAATGAAGATAATCTTTTATATTAGCATGTATTACCCTTTCACTTTCAGAACTCTGATCTACCTATGATGTCAAATAAGACAAAGTTTCTTTGTATTTTTCATATGTTTAGAAAAAGTATCATTTTTCTATTTTGAAGAATCACTTTTTTGTCAGAGTTTTAGATGTGTCTTTTTTGATCTTGCTGTTCCACTCCATTGGTTAATTTGCATATGCCCACATCGATACTATACTTTGTTAATTATTAAAGGTTTATAACTTGTTTTGTCTCATAGAGCAAGTCTTCCTGCATTGTTCTTCCTCTTCAAGATTGTGCTAGCTGTAAGTTAATTGCCTCTCGGTTCTAAATTAACCCTTCAGTACCAGTTCTGTGATAATGGATTGGACTCTTCAAGGATTTCTCTTCTGCAGTGAGCGCTACGTTAAGACTGATCAGTAGAGGGCATGGGAGGCACAGAACACGAGGAAGGACCTGTCTCTAGTGCGCTTCCTCTTTTAAAGCAATTTTTCTTTTTTTTTTGGAAGTTAATGCAAGCGATTTTTTTTGAACTTTTCTAAAAGCCCTTACTTAAGCATTATACAAGTATCCATGTAAAACAAAACAGAACAAAAAAAAAATTGTACCTCATTAATACTTTGAAATAAAAACAGTAATAAATAAATAAAAATAAAACAACCTTTCTTCTCCTTCTGCTCCTGTGAGGCTAAAGCAGCACATGCGAAGGATGCACAGTGGTACACTGTCCCCAGCATAGCCCAAAGGGACTAATCCCTGTGCAAATTTTCAGCCCTAGACTGGCCTTGATGAGGCTTTCTTGATCTGCATAACATACATTCCAAACCTCATGTCTCCCTGCTGTGGGAAGACTCTTGACTTCCTCTGCACATCTACCGTTCAGGTTCAGCTGCCAGTATCCCAACTGCTACTGTGCACCCAACTGCCATACTTGACTGCCTGTATCCCCTAGAGTTGTCTCCCAGAGACCTCTGACTGCAGTCACTGCATGTCCTCTTTCTCACGCTGGTCTGCCTGTGAGTAGGCTCACACAGCCCGACTCCGCCTGCATGCTCCCCCATTAGCCCTGCCCATCCCATCGGCACCTTGCCCCCCTCTGTTCTCCTACCTGAAAGCCTCAGTGTGCCTTCACTCCAGATTAGCATTTTCCTTATGCCTGCCAATTGTGGATCAGCTCTCACTCGACCCCCAGTGAACTTCTCTGCTATTCAGTGGGTTGTACAACCCCTTTTCCATTGAGACATGATTGTATGCCTTGGGTAGGATGTCCTCCTTTCCTGGTTGTTCAGTCCTAGTGTATGTTTCTTTAACTCCGGGGCATTTACTTGGCTAATTGTCCTAGTTGAAACCTCCCATACAATGTGGAATACAGCTGTCAAACACGAGCATCCTTGTCTTATTCCTTATCTTAGCAGGAAAGCTTTCATTTCAATTTTTCACCATTAAATATGATAATTGCTACAGGTTCTTCATAGTGCTTTTTGTCAGATGGAGGAAATTCCCGTCCATATCTATTTTGTTGACTGTTTTTATCATGAAAAGACGTTGCATTTTGTGTAATGCTTTTACATATCTGTTGAGATGATTGTGTGGTGTTTGTCCATTAAGCTATTAATATGGCATATTAAACTCATTGATTTTTGTGCATTGAAACATCATTGTATTTGTGAAACAAATCGCATTTGGCAATTATGTATAATCCTTTACTTATGTTGCTGGATTTGGTTTGCTAGTATTTTGTTGAGGATTTCTATGTCTATAATAACAAGGGATATTAATCTGTACAGTGTTTTTTTTTCCCCTCGTGATGTTTTTGTCTGTTTTAGTATCATGATAATACACTCACAGAAAGACTTCTACTTTCATTCCATTTGGTCAGAGAATATACTCACTATGATTTATACCTTTTTAAATGAATGGAGATGTGATTTATGGTCTAACATATTCTATTCTGAAGAATCATGTGCAGATGAGAATAATATATATTCTGTTGTTGTTGGGTGTGATGTTTCTATGGATGTATGTCAATGTTTTCATGTTTTAAAAATCTGTTTTGATTTCCCATTTATATCACTGAATTCGAGGTGTGTGTGTATGCATGCATGATTTCTGTCTCCATCCTGCCCTCCGTAAGTTTCATCAGAAGTGTTTTACTGTCACTTATCTTTTCAAATAACTGAACATTTTATTATTTTTCTTTACAGTATGTTGCTTTTCATTTAAAAAATCTATTCTAATTTTTATTACTTTCTTCCTTTTATTCTATTTTTTTTTTTGGCTTACTTTCTATTTTTTTAGTTTCCTGAGTATGATTCACCTACTGATCTTAATCCTCTCCTCAAATCACACACTTAAGACTACGAATATCACTCCAAGTGCATTTTTATATTTCCTCAAATGTTTAAAAAGTAATATCTTTATCATTCATTCAACTAATTTTTCTAATTGGCATTGTAATTACTACTTTGACCTATGTAGTTACTTAAAGGTATATTTAGTAATTGAGAACATGTGGACATTTTCTAGTGTTCATTTTATTTCAATTTTTAGCTTATCACCATTTTTATAAGAATATTTTATATGATACATATTCTTTGAAATTTTAAACTGTGATGTAGAATATCATTAATTTTTTAAAATCATTATTATTTACTTTAAAAAAGTGGAAATTCTATGCTTGCTGGGTATGGTGTATTTGTATCAATTAGATAAACTTCCCTCAAGATTTTGTCCAAATTTTCTGTCATTTCTGATTTTATTGTTGTTGCTTTTTCCATTACTTATTTAGAAAATCATCTTATTATTTCTCACTATAATGTTGCATTTGTCTTTTACATCCTGTCAACTTTGTTTTCATACATTATGAAAACTGTATTCTAGATACACACAGATTTGTGATCACACTAGCAAAATACATATTTTGTCAGTTTTTCTAATGCTTAAAATTGGGTTATAGCATAAGGGTGTTTTGAGATTAAATGAGTTTATAAACTTAAAGCCTTTTGGAGATTACCTGGTCTATACTAAATATTATATTTCGGTTTCCTATATTCTTTAAATCGATGGAAAATGTTGTTTAAAAATAAACATAAAAGTAAGCACTTGGGAACAATAGGAAAATGTTTTTAAATCAGCAAAAATATATAAATAGAAAAATCAAAATGAAGAAATAAAAGCATAATGGAAAAGTGCAGAGAGTTGACAGAAATAAGGCTAAGTACATAAAAATGAAATGAATGTAATCAAATTATACTTCTCTAGCTAAAGAAAAAATAAAGATTAAAAGATCTATAAAAATGATGTCTAAAAGAATCACTTTAAAATGTTACCTGGCGAAGATTGGTTAGGTATTGACTAAACTAATTTATCCTTCCTGCAAGTATAGTAAGAGTATATTTCTCAGCCTTCCTTGCAGTTAGGTTCGACTATTATCTGATGTTCTGGCCAATAGAACAAGAGTAGAAATGTTCGCCGCCTTAACGCCTGCTACGTAAGATCCTCTCCAGGGTGAAACTCCATACCCTTTTGAGGACTAACCATATATAGAAGGAATAGAAGTAGATTGAAAAAGGCATAATATTATAATAATTCACTTTAGTGCAAACTTTCCTCAATTAGCTTAGTAGTAATTATGACATTAATATTATCATTTTAGTGCTTTTTGTGTTCAAGGTGCTGTAATAAGTGATGTGTATGCTTTATCTCAGTTAATATTTAAATCAGTCTATGAAGTATTAACATACAGTAGTGTTATCTTTATTTTATAATTGAGGAAACTTTAGTTTAGAAAAATTAAGAGTATGCTTTCGGTTGCACTGTTGCTAATTAGTCTAAACAATATTAAGAGCTAGGAAGTCTGAGTTTGAAGTCCACTGCTCTTAATATACCATAGTGTCTCAGCTTGAAATATATTTGTGAGCATAATTAGATAGATAAGAGACAAGAGAGTACTGTAGATTATTGTTTTTGTGTGTGTGTGAGCTCACATAATGGAAATATGACGAGCATAATGATTCGACTCTGATATTGGATCAGATGATTTCCTCCTTATTTTTTTATAACTTCATCAGGTTTTTAATTCTGGGCTGTTACTTTTTAATATTATCTGATCAAATATTATTGCAGATGAGACAGCAGAGATGGATCTCATCTTTTCTAATCCTATCACCTCGCTGACATTTGAAAACCACAAACTATACACACCAAAGCTGAGAGGTATGAGGTACAGTGAGGATTTGGGTCTAAGGTAAAGATGAAAAATAAAATTGTTTCAGTGCCAAAATCCCAGTAATGGGTCAACTAAACCATTAACATATGACAATGTTCACCATTCTGATAGGATAGTGCATTGTCTCCTGAAAATTGCCATGGGAAATGTTTTCCAAAAAAAGAACACAGAGACAAAAGCACTGACTCTATTTTCAGAGATGTGTGTGGCAGCCTTGAACTTTATAGTTCCAATTTGCCTACTGACCTAACAACATGGAGCAAAGAGTAAGACATTAACAAAGTGAAATGGCTCATTAAGTACTTACACAGTCCCTTGGCAGTGTTAAAATCTTGCTATTTACTGTGTCATTGCCAAATGTTATTCCCTTATCAGCAAGGAGGGCCATAGAAGAGGGGCCCAGTGCAAAAAGGAATGTGTGGACAGCACCATTAATTTCAGCCAGCTTCATCATTCCAGCATACAATCGTGGCCCTATAAAAACAGTAAAATTCATAACAGGATATATTTCTTTTCTACCTAGAGATGGAAGAAGTGAAAAAACAGCTTAAGGAACAAACACCATAATCCTTGGTACATCAGTGTTCATCTTTTTTTTAACAAATAAGTAAAAAAAATCATGAAAAATATTAAAGATATAACAGTTAAATCTTTGTCAACTATCAACAAAAATAAAATGACAAATTTTCTCTAACGATTTAATTTTACAAGTGGCAAAATCTCACTAGTTGAAGGACATAATAATGCATTTGTGAGAGGGGGAGAAAATTAGTAAAACGTGACCTGAGAAATATAACTTCTTAGAAGGCTAGATATTGTGGACCCATAACTTAGTCTGTGCCAGAATGGAAAATGGCTATTTTCTGCAAAAATAGACATTTCCTGAAAACCTACAAAAATGATGATGGTTAATAAAATTGCATTGTTTAAAAACAATGACACTTTGCATTTAGCACTTTTAAAATAATCCTGGTAATTTTCTCAAGATATTACATGTTGTATTACCCAAAGTTCAAGAACCATAACAAGAACAGTGACTTACAAAGCTGACTATGTACCAGGTGATACCTCATATGCCTTAGAAATATTAAGGAAGAAGAAACTAAAGTAGATAGAGATTAAGTGGTATGTCCAGAGTTGCACAGTAACAAGTAAGACAGCCTGAGTTCAAATCGATTATTTACTCTTATCTACAACTTTAGGTATCAGTAAGTATTTTCTATAATGGGTCAAACAGTAACTATTTTAAGCTTTCAGGTCATGAAGTTCTCTGTTGAAACCACTCAACTAGGCTGTTGTATCATGAAAGCAGATATAGATATTCATAAATGAAGAATCATGGCTGTGTTTCAATAAAACTTATTTACAAAAGTGGGTGATGAGCTGAACCAACAGTAGTGTGAAGACCCTTGTACTACTTAGTGATACTTCATCAGATTGATTTTCAGACAACATCGCTATAGTAATAATTATCAGAAAGCATTTCTAAGTTTTATATTATTAGAAACATATTTATCTCATACTAATTTTTTTATTTTTATTTCTGTTTAGAGGCTGTATATTTGTGCTAGGACGTAGGTAGTTGAAAACTCTTAAGCATTGAACAAAATTTCTCTCTCTTGGAATCTTATCCTCTTTGATATCCAGCTCAAATTCCCATACACATACCAGCCTACATAAATCAAACCGTGCTGGACTGACAATCATAGCATTCAGATCTCCCTCATATCTTGTTATTGTCATTCTCTCTTTGCTGTTATTTTTCCATTAAAAAATGGAACAGAATGAAACAACAACAGCCATACCATCCTTGTAGTAATTACATGTAATCTTTAAAATACCTTATTTCAGTTTGGAATAATATGGTGATTTAAATAAATCAATAAGTAAATAAATGGTATTCAAACACAGCAAATGTACGCTTTATTTTCAATAATCTACTTTAAGAGCAGTGTTCTCTGCCATCACTGTTAAAATAAATATAATCACATCAATGTCACTAAATTTATCTCAATTACTAACAAAGTATTGACATAATCAGCAAATCCCTTAAACATTTTCCTGCATATTTTTTGTGAGATATAAAAAGGGAGTCAGTAGTCCCTTGACCATGACAGGAGAAAATTAAGATTTAGCTGCAAATTTTTAACAGGACTTTCCCAGGCAGTAGAAGAGTCGTGGAATCAGCGTTCCTTGTATCTTTATTGGTATCCTGTGGGTAGAAGAAAAAATGAAATTCCAATTCTTCCTTAGCAGGGACTCCAGCAGTTCTAAGGAGGAATGTTTATCACTCCTAATTAGAGCCACTAAGCAACAACAGAATTTCTAAAATGTTAAGTTTTATTTTTTTTTTCAATTTTAGAAGAGTTGCTGCTGATTGCATAAAAATATTTTGCCATTGTTGTTATTGTTTTTAAGACCATGATACATGATAGTCACTACAGAAATTTATTTATTTGTATTTAATAAATTATCTTTAAAAAAGAAGCAACTCATTTTGTGTTTATAGCAAGAAATTTTTTTGAGAACTTTGTTGTTTATACACAAATTGTATAAGTAATTGGGCCAGTGGGCTCTAAGTGATTATATATGTGTTAACATTGATGACTGAAACAATTGCTCTTAAAAGTAGATTATTGAAAATAAAAGGCACATTTGTCTTCTTTGAATTTTATAAATTATTTTAAAATCATTATCTCATTCAAAAAAGAATAGATATAAAGCACAATCACGACAAGTATAATAAGACATAATTGTAAGATTAATAAAACCTGTCATTGCCCACCTTTGGAATAGAATATGCCAAAATACTGGAGGCCTTTAGATTGCCCCTTTATGAATGTATCTAACTCTCTCTCTCCCGCTGTCAGAAGCAACCACTAAACTTAATATTATTTTTATTACTCCCTTGATTTTCTTTATAGTAGTGGCTATCAATCTTGATTGCACATTGAAATTACCTGGGGAACTTCAAAAATACTAATACCTGGGATCCTCTCAAAGACTCAGAATAGCCTTCATATTCTGTGGCTAATGGATAGGATGATATTATTTTCCACATAAAGCCTTAACTCACGAGAGCTTTATATAAGGGATAGACAAGCGATGTGAGATGCTCTGACTTGACTTTCTTCAAATTTCTGCATGAAAGACATAATGCCTACGCGATGATACATTCAGTTCAAATCTCCTCCTCTTTCAAACAACAATACATGGCAAAATTGGATTCCTATTTTTCCTCTTTATCTTTCTTTTCTCTTCCAAAGTCCCCCTTAGTCCTCCTTCTTGTCACTTGCTTGTTATTAAATTGAGCATGGAGCATTTGGGGAATGGAAAAGTTGATTGGGAGAAAGGGTTGCCTGTGGAAGAAAGTAGCAGCAGATGAGCTGTCCAGCAGGAGGAGAAAAACCTACGCAGGATCTTGCAAACCATGCTCAAAGGACTGGCTGGACCCATATAGACAAAGGAAAATCACTGAAGGCATGCTAATGTGCTCTAGTTAAAAAACACCCAGAGGACACCTGTAGCTGACAAGTCGAGATTCTATTTGCTGCAATGAGCATGGGGCGCTGTGATCATCTTAGTAAAAGGTATTAGCTAAAGACCGTAAGAAGGTTGGGCTCTAATCGGGTAATATTGAGGATCTAGGAAAACAGAGGTTCACACTAGATTGATGCTGTCAGATACAGAGGGCGATTCCAAAATTGAGTGTCTCAATAAATTTTATCATATGTTAAGTAGACTATAGTAAGGATGAAACTGTCATTGGTAAAGAAGCTGTAGTTACTCATTTTAGCTAGAACAGAGATTGCGTGGTATTTTGTGACTCGCGTAGTGACCTTATTTTGTGTTACTTTTTGATGGTCTCGGAGTGACCTTGTCTGGTGTTCATGCTCTCTGCAATTGTTTATGATCAACAGGAAAAACATGTGGCTTCATTGTGAGCATCAGGCTGGTTCCTGGATGTCAGAGTATTTTTTGTTTGTTTGCTTAAGAGTTTCATCCCAAATGCGATCAAATTATCGATTTAACTCACAAAAATATGGAGAGTTGTTTAGTTGCTTAGTTGTTTAGTTGTCTAAGAAGAGATTAAAAGCAGAGAGACCGGGCAAGAAATTATTTTAACAGGGATTGAAGTCTCTTTGAAGGCTGGAGTTATAGTGTTGTTTAACATTAGATAGACTCTAATTTTAGAGTTTGCATGAGAGACAATCGATATTTCAATGTGATGTGTTAATGAGATCATTCATTAATTTATTCACAATTTTGAAATGAAGTTTTTATTAAATACTGGTGATGTCAAGAATCTGTATATTCTAAGGAATTAAAATAGAAAACTGACCTTTTGAAATTGGGTTATTAAATATCTCTCATTTAACTGTGTTTCACACCCCAGCTAAGTGTCTTAAATAAAACATGGTTTATGTGTATATTTATCTGAAAATGGTAAATGAAATGTTCACTTAATGCACTAGCAATTCAGTAGCATGGGGATATTTTTAGAAGTTCATTGTAAGAACCTAAGACATTTGAAAATAGGAAAAAGATCATTCAGTTTAATAGAGCTGCTTTTCATCAGGAATATTAAATGTATTTTTCACATGGCAAATTAAGTGAACTGTTATACTGGACCATTTTGATACTATCTCACTATTGTAAAATAAAAATGCCTTAACGTATTGCCTAGGTTTAAAATAGTCAAACTTTACATTTCTATGCTTAACAGAATTTGGAAACTTGATTGCCACAGTTCATTTATTGTAGAAGATCTTAAGAGAGAAACATCGACTCCCACACTCTTAATATTTTTATGTCATTGAACCATTTAAGTAAGTCAGATTCTATGCATTGGATAAAACATTATGTCTAATATGTACAGAAAAATTCCTTAAGTATGTGAGTGTAAGGATGAGTAAAGATCAGTGAAGCCTGAATGCCTCTCTTGAAAATTCTCTAAACCTTCATATATTGCCTATAAACAGCTTTCTTAGTTTTTTATAGCGATTGGAAAATACCTTGAAATAAAATTTAGGATTTGTTCTTCTTTTCTGCTCCTTCCAAATTAGTGTCACATACATTTCAGAGAAGTTATATATTTATATGAAAAGCATAAATTTCTGGCAGAAACTAATTGGTGTAATATATTTTTCCCTTTAAAATATTCACATTCATCAACAATTTTAAATTCTGGATTTCTGTGAAATTTATTAAATAAATATATGCAGTGTTAAGATGGCTTCTAAAAATGGGAAATTCATCTGGGACCTATAGAAGCAACTCTTATGGACTTGGTAATGTTTTTGCCAAATTAAATTGTCAACTAAGTCAGATACTCAGTATATTCTAACATAATACAAAGCAAACATAACAAATGTATTTTTTCCATGTGCTTTTTATTTCCCTTTGATCCTTTGTTCATCCCTCTTAATCACTCTGTCTCTCTGCTCCTCTCTGGCTTTGGTGTTCTCAGTTTCTCTCTGTTACTTTCTCCCTCAGTCTTTGTCTTTCTCTTTAAAATTGTCTTTGTCCCTCCTTCAGATAATCAAGGAAAGGAAAATAAAACCGTCCCTGACCATCAGACCTACAATATGACTAGGAAACTAAATACTGCTACATTTAGTTTACATGCAAGTGGTGAAATGCACAGCTCAATTCTGTAGAGCCAGCTCTCGAGGCCAAGCCAGGACAAAGTATCAAGCAGAAATTGAGTGGAAAAAAGGAAAATGCAGCCACAATTGAGCAAGAAAGAAACATGAATAAAAATTACCCCCAAAGAGAGAACAGTGGGGGAAATAGCGAGATCATGTTTGAAACGTGGAAGAATCAAAACTAAGGTTAAAGAGTCTTTAGGAGACCAGACATGTCAGTCTTGGGATGCCTTTGCTTCAAGAGAAGTTAGTGGAAAGGTAAAGCATGTAAAGAAGTGAAATAATAATAATTAGTTGAGATAATGGATGCTAAAGCCATTGTATTAATAGGATGTTACACAGTCTCAAAATGTTTACCCATAAGTTAAATATTAATTACAAGGAAAAAAGTGCTTTTACAGTGTTGCAATCTTATGGACACTGTGATAACCAAGTGATCAGTATTGTTACCAAGGAATCAATGGGTTCACTGCCAGATGCTCATAGAAGCTTATACCTTGCATCAATCTTTGAGACAAGAAAAGCTTTATTGCTACTAGGATGGCAAGGAGGTAGGAAGAAACACTCAAATCTGTTTCCCCAAACCAGGGGCTGGGTTGGGTTTTATAAGCACAGGGTAATGAAGTGTGATGTGATTGGATCTTGCAATGAGGTGATGCCGAAAGCATGATCTGACTGGATCCTACCCAAGGTGACACCAGGAATTGCTCTGATTGGACCTTGGATCCTGCCATGCTGTCTCTGCTTTGTAATTCAGTTCCCTGCTCCCTCGTGGGAGCACCTAGGTTCCACCTGTGGTTGCATGTTTGGTTCATATGGGCATGCTCAGGTTATGGGATCTGTAACCTAGGAGTGCTGGAAAACAACTCAAACAATTCCAAACTATGTTACATAAAAGTTGAGCCAAATTGGTGCGATGCTGTTACCATATGACCAGTAATGGGACAAAATGAGGGTGATCTGCTTCTTTAAAAAGAGCCCAATATCCCTTTTGTGGTATACCTGCCCAAAATGCCAGAATTGACTCTAATTCTGAGAACATAATCGACAGACACAAACTGAGGTACATTCTCTAAAATGTTTGGCTGATTCTCTTAAAAAAATGTCAAGTCAAAGTAGGCAAAAAAAACTATGCCAAATTAAAGAAAATTTAAGAGATATAAAATAAATGCAATTTATGATGTCAGATTGCATCATGGATCATAAAAAAAATCTATAAATTACCAATGAAGACACTCATAAAAATTTGAATATGGATTATATCAGATAACACTATTTTATCAATATTAAACCTGTTGAATTTAATGATTGTATGTAATTAGGAAATACAATTTCCTTATTCTAAGGTTTAGAGATGAGAGGTTATGATGTCCACTAGTTACTTCATTTGGCTCATAAAAATAATAATAGTATTAACAATTTGTATGTTTAAGTGAAAGTATATGGCTTTTCAATGTATTATTCTTATAATTTTTTGACATAACCTTTTTAAAAATTAAAAGAGAAGAAGACTGCTCTCATATGAACCTATGTGTTTATTATACCTATTGCAAATAGAAAAAAAGAAAATTAAATCTCTACTTACAAAAAAGACCTACATATATCTATTTTCATATATCTTGTTTCTGTTTATGTGATGAAGAAATTTAATATGGCTTACAGCTAGATGTAGAAAATAGATGGATAAATATGTAGATAGACAATTGTTTCTACAGCATTGTTTCATCTGTTGCACTAAGCATGTTATCACCTTTTTAACTTTAAAAGTATCAAACAAAAAAATAAAAATTTAAGAATAAAATAAAAAACTTAAAACAAAATAATAGAAGCGATAACTATGTTGAAGCAGTTAAACTGAATGATAAAAATTGAAAATACAAGAGAGAGTTTTTTCCATTATGGCAAAGGAAAATGTCATGAAAGATGACATGTTCAAATCAACACTGAAAAAAATGGAAAAGGAGAATAAAAATGTGGCCAATTAATGATATTGAGGAAAGTACACAATTAAATAAAATACAAGCAGTAATCAAGGATATGAGGTAAGAGAATTTTCTTAAGGTACAATTTTTCTAGCTTTTAATTTCCGTTCATTATGGGGGTACAAATGCTTTGGTTACATAAATTGCATTTGTACTGCCCAACGAGTGTGCCCATTCCCCAGCCACTGCACCCGCTAGGTGTGAATTTACCTGTCCCCTTCTATTCCCTCCCACCTGCCTGACACCCTATGAATGTTTCTTTCCATATGTACACATTAGTGTTGATCAATTAGTACCAATTTAATGGCGAGTACATGTGGTGCTTGTTTTTCCATTCTTGTGATACCTCACTTAGAAGATTGGGCTCCAGCTCCATCCAGATTAATATAAGAGGTAGTTCACTATTTTTTGTATGGCTGAGTAATACTCCATGGTATGCATATATGACATTTTGTTAATCCACTCATGGATCGATGGGCACCAGGGTTTTTTCCACATCTTTGTAATTGTGAATTGTGCTGCTATAAACATTCTAATGCAGATATCTTTTGTATAGAATGTCTTATTTTCCTTTGGGTAGATGCTCAATAATGGGATTACTGGATCAAATGGTAGTTCTACTTGTAGCTCTTTGAAGTAATCTCCATATTACTTTCCACAGAGGTTGTACTAGTTTGCAGTCCCACTGGCAGTGTATGAGTATTCCTATCTCTTCATATCCATGCCAACATTTGTTGTTTGGGGACTTTTTGATAAAAGCCCTTCTCACTGGAGTTAAGTGATATCTCATTGTGGTTTTGGTTTGCATTTCCTTGATGATTAGTGATGTCGAGCATTTTTTATATACCTATTTGCCATTTGTATGTCTTCTATTCAGATTTTTGCTGATTTTAAAATCAGATTATTATTATTATTATTATTATTTTGCTGTTGAGTTGTTTGAGTTGTTTTTATATTCTGGATATTAGAATCTTGTCTATGAATACTTTGAAAATATTCCTCACATTCTATAGATTGTCTCTTCACTCTGTTGATTCTTTCCTTTGTTGTGAAGAACCTGTGTAGTCTGACATAATTGGATTGGTCTATTTTGCCTTTTGTTGCCTGTGTTGTTGAGATCTTCATAAAACCTTTGCCCAGACCAATGTCTCGAAGTATTTCACCTATATTTTCATCTATTAGTTGTATAGTTTCTATGAGTTGTAAATTTAAATCTTTAATCCTTTGAAGTTGACTTTTTGTATATGGTGAGAGACAGTGGTCTAGTTTTCTTCTTCTTCATATGGATATCAGTTTTCCCAGCATCATTTATTCAGGAAACTTCCTTTTACCAATGAATGTTCTTGGACCTTTTGTCAAAAACTAGTTGGCTATAAATATGTAGATATATTTCTGGATTCTCTATTCTGTTCCAATGGACTTTGTGTCTGTTTTCATTCCTATACCATGCTTTTTTGGCTACTATAGCTTTTTAGTAGAATTTGAACACAGGTAGTGTGCTGTTTTCAACTTTATTTTTCTTTTTCAAGATTGTTTTTAGCTATTCATGGTCTTTTGCGTTATATACAAATTTTAGGTTTGTTTTCTCTATATCTGTGAACAATGTCATTTGTATTTTGCCAGAGATTGCACTGAATCAGTAGATCCTTTTGGGTAGTGTAGTCATTTTAACAATATTACCTCTTCTAATCCATGAACATGGGATGTCTTTCCATTACTGTGTATGTCCTCTTCAATATTTTTCATCAGTGTTTTGTAGTTTTCCTTGTAGAGGTCTTTCACCTCCTTGGTTAAACTTATCCCTAAGTATTTTATTTATTTTATAGCTATTGTACATGCGATTGTTGGGATTGTGTTTTTAAATTTCTTCTTTACCTAGGTTTTTTTGTGCATGTGTATAAAAGTTCTACTGATTTTTGTGTGTTCACTTTGTATTCTCCAGCTTTACTGAAATCACTTATCAGTTCTAAAAGATTTTGGTGGAGGCTTTAGTTTTTATATAAAAAATCATTTAGAAATGATAAATATATATATGTATGTATATATGTACATATATATGAGATCGTATCTGTAAACAGGGACAATTTGACTTTCTTTTTTCAAATTGAATGTTTCTAATTTTTTCCTCTTTCCTGATTGATTTGACAAGGACTTTCAATTTTTTGTTGAATAAGAATAGTGAGAAAGACTATTCTTGTTCCAGTTCTTAGAGAAAAAAGCTTTCAGATTTTTCCCTATTCAGTATCATGTTACCTGTGTGTTTGCCATGTATAGCTTTTATTGAGTTGCAATACACTAAAATTCCTATTCTTAACTGTATTTATATAATGCTGCCCTTATAGAAAAGGAGAAAATGTCACATAAGTGAGCTATTAGTGTAAATGGGTTTATCTTTTCATATTTTGACAGGTTTTCACATAAAAAATGGCAGAATAAATATCCCTTTCACAAAGCTTCTGAATGTATTACACTGGAAACAACACAGACAAATAGATACTAACCCAACTCTCCTTGGCTCAGAAATACATTTCAGAAGCTAACAATATTCAGAGCCAGAAAATTGTTCTGGGTATGCAATTTATAATTTTCATTTTGTAGTTTCACATAGGCCTGTTTTTTGTTCTCTTTGATAAAGATGAATGATAGCTGATCATATATTTGAAGACTTCATGAGGTACACTTTAGCCTTCTAGGTTCAGGTTTTTAATTTTTTTTTTATCATGTATCTCCTTCTTCAAAATTTTTGTCATCATTGGGATATTTTGAGGCAAAAATGAACAAGTGACCCCATAATATCTACAAATACCAATGATAAGAGATTAACAAAAAACATTTTTGTTCATCATTGTTGGGTAATTTTTTTAAATTTCAAATCCTTCCATGAGCTCAAATAAAAATGAAAAACAAAAATTACCTGGTTTAACATCTGCATTCGAATGTTTATAGCAGCACAATTCACAATTGCAAAGATGTGAAAACAACTCAAGTGCCCATCAATACATGAATGGATTAATAAAATGTGGTATATGTATACCATGGAGTACTTTCAGCTATAAGAAACAATGGATAGAGCTGGAGCCCGTTTTACTAAGTGAAGTATCCCAAGAATGTAAAAACAAGCACCACATGTACTCACCAGCAAATTGGTTTCAGTGATCAACATCTAAGTGCACATACAGAAATAACATTTATCTGGTGTCGGGCAGATGGGAGGGGGAGGAGGGGATGGGTATATACATACATAATGAGCGTGATGCGCTCTATCTGCGGGATGGACACGCTGACTTGGGGGGGTGGGACACGGGCAACATATGTAACGTAAACATTTGTACCCCTATAATATGCAGAAATTAAAAAAGGAAAAAAGTAAAAAAATTACCTGCTTTAAATTCTGAAACTTTAAGGATTTTTTAACCTTGAATTATACATTAGAGATGGAGACTGTCCAGAAAATATAGGGACAAGGACAAACACCAATTATTTTTGTTTTTACAAAGGATTTGGTCAGAAAAAACAAAAGTTAAATGTCATGTGTACTTTTTTTCATTTCTTTGTCTCCTTAGCAGATGAACATAACTTTCTCTTTGTTTGATGTGTAGAGATTTTGAATGATTCAATGAAAGAGGATAGTAAGAATCATGCAACTGAAAAGAACAATGAGACACCATTTCGTTTATTCCCCTAATTAGATTTATGTCACCTAAATTTCCTCTAGAGTTTTCATTAGGGCCTTTGGAAGAAATACAAAAGTCTTCAGAGAACCATAGTGCTTTACTAAATCTCCACCATGGTATTCATAAACAATTTTCATATATGAGTACAGACTATTTACCATCTGTTGTTTTCCAGTTCTCAACTTAAAATTTAATTACCACCTCAACTTCGGTTTGCATTTTTTTTTCAATTCTACCTCCACTCCTCTTTCTGGAGTTTTACACAGAGTCCTAGTATGTTAAGAAAATGAACACTCAGAAACTAGTAAAGAGAAACTGTCAGTTGTCATAAATATTTTCCATGAGAGTAATTATTTTTTAAGCAGATTTATTGGGTATATTTGATATACAGCAAACCATACATATTTAAAGTGTAATATTTGATAAATTATGGCTTCTGTACACATCTAGGAAAGCATCACCGCAATCAAGATAAGAAATATATTCATCATTGTCAACAAAACTGTCTTCATATTCTTGGCTTCTATTACTGGATTAGTTGTGGATTGGTTTTAATTGATCCTTCTTTCTGCCAATTATGGGTCATATTTCTTTGCTTCTTTCTAAGTCTAGTGATTTTTTTTTTTGATTAAGTGACAGAAAGTGCAAATTTTACCTTGTTAGATGCTGTGTATTTTGGTATTATTATAAATAATCTTGAGCTTTTTCCCTCAAAAACAGTTAGGTTCCTTAGAAACAGCTGATCCTTTTGAATTTTGCTTTTTATATACCTTAAGAGAAATAAGAAAAAAGTTTATTGTGGGCTTAATTGTTTCCCACTATTGATGAAAGACCTTTCAAACCTTCTTAGTAGTTATTTGATGCTTTATGGAGAGTTTTTATTTTTCCCTACTCTGGCCGAGATATATATGCTGATCAGTATTTTGAATACATGAGGTGTACTCTCTGAAGATCTCTGGTGCTCTTTGTTGCAACTCTCACCTGTCTCATACTCTGCCTTAGGAATTCTACTCAGCTTTTTTTCATAAGCCCTCAGCTGAGTCTCCTCTACTCCTTGAGGTTACTAGTCTTTCCTCTTTTTGCCACAGCCTGGAAATTCTTTCAAGACATTATGTTGAGGCAATAGTAGAATTTATCTTGTTTGTTCCCTATTTCTCATGTAATGCTGTCTTCCATTGCCTCATGCCAAATGTCTTGAAACCATTATATCCTGTATTTTGTCCTGTTTTATAATTGTTTCAAGTACAGGAATATATTTCATATATGATACTCCCTTGTCACTTAAGTTGGAAGTGTTCTTTATCTCTGTTATTTTCAAAGCCTTGGAAAGGACCTCAAGAATTTTTTTCTGACCAAGTGTGTTAATGATGAGTAGGTACCTTGGTGAAGTGCCTGACCAGCCTCCACAATTTCTAGCCTATATTCCTGGAAGTATTCATGCAGGCTTAAAGATAGACAAAAGTAATGTCTGGCAGAACAGAGGCTGCTGTGAGAATGCTAGGACCTGTTTTTTAGTATTTTCAAAGTAACTGTTTGGAGAACACTGTTCTAAGCCACTTTAAACAGATAAAAATCAGACAAAGAATATGGATGTTACACTGAGGCTTACTTAATTTAAAATACTAGCTTGTTTATTTACTAAGTATTTACCTTTTGAAAAATCAATCAAGAGATTCTCTGGAACATAAACTCAAGGAAATCCTTGAGGAATCAAACCCTTGAAAGAGGTTTAAAATTTTCTTTAAAATATCTCTTTGTGTCAAATATATCAAAAATGAACCTGGTATTCTACTAAAAATTAAGAATTAAAGAGATTTGAAGTTTTAACCATTCAGATTTATGGCCGCAATCCAATCTTTTCCCAGAACATCATTCTCTTAGAGAATTTTGTGCGTAATATTCAAGTTTTCCTTTTAGAAAGCATGAGGGAATTAACTATTAAAATGGCATAAATGGGTGACAGGCAAAAATTTCTGGTTTTGTTTTTTGGTTGGAAAAACTCATGGTTCAGTTATTATAAGGTATAAAAGTTAATGAAACCCATTTTATAGTGTCAAATAAAGCAAATAAGTGTTTTTGTTTGCTTTGTTGAGAATCGAGTTTTTCAATACATTTATTCCACCAAAGAGTTTTAATAAGCACTCTATAGTGCTCAGTCAAATTATTAATAGATATGTGAATATCAATTCATTTTTAAAATATTTTTCCTCACTGTGTTTACTAAAGTGGCCTAGAAGCAATGTCACCCTAATATGCAAATCTGGCAAAGAGATGGTTTCAAACCATTTTCCACTAAGAAAAATCATGTCTAGGACCTAGTTTAATTTGGAGCATCTGAAATATCTTAGCAACAGAAGATAAGAATGTTTTCAAAGATCAATAAAAGATAAACAAGTAAGGCCCCACTTAGACCAAAATCTGTGATAATTTGAATATTTGCAGAGAAGAATGGCAACTGATGAAAGAATTACATAAAGTCTGTGAAGAATCATCAGTCCCTAACAAGGCACAAAAGAGAGAATTAATAAAATATTCTCAAAACAGAGTGAAAAAAATAGAATGAAGTATTTTCAAATCTTTGAACTAATCTATTATATTGGTGCAAAGACTATAGATGTTAATAAATGTTAAATTTAAAGAATCTGCAAAAATTCCATAAAGACTCCATGAATTTAATACATTTATGCATACTAACTAGCCTGTTATCAAGTAGGGAACAATTATATTTGTTGATATCATTAAAATGTAACAAAATATTTTATGACAAATATAACAGACAAAAAATCAATATTCTCAAGTGTTCATAAATAAATAATCCACAAAAGAAGACAATTGTCTATTGTCTAATGAGCAATTGAAAATATATTCAATCTCATGCAAATAAAACATGTATAAAACTATATTTTCTATTTGTTAAATTAGCAGGTCTTTTAAGGCCTAGATTAGTTCAGTGCTCCTTCTGGTTTACCTCCACTTTACCCAAGAGTCTTAGCTTTTTCTAAATGCCCTTTCTCCATGGAAGATCAAATTCTGATTTTTCTCTCTCCAGCATCATAGGACTGTTAAAAATTCAACATAAAGATCACTTCCATCTGCCTTACCAGCTCATGGACCTTGGCCTCTTAAGACTTGGCTGCCTTTGCAGCTTTTTGATTTTCTTCGGCTAGACATTTTCAGTATTTTGTATATCTTCTGTTTGTGTTTTTGGTGCCAGATATATTGGTATACTATACTAACCTATTGCAGCCAAAAGGAAAATGAATGACATAGTAAGTGTTGATATTTCAGCTATTATTTTTTCAGTGTTTTATGTTGATGAATAAAGTGGCACTATAAACTTTTGTTTTCACATTCTTTATCCGATTTCAAATTTATGGTTGAGATTCTTCTGAGGTCAGAAGGGTTGTGTGTTAAGCTTCCAGGGCTCTCATTCTCTGGGGTAGTCAATTCTAACTGTGGTGGTGATGCATCAACTGTAGTGCTGCCTACTGTGCTTGTACTGGCTATGCCTGACACCACACTCAGTGCTTCAGTGGAGAGGGCCCGTGACACTCTTTATTCAACATCTATGCACTGTCCCTTTGGTGTCATTTTTGAATTAGCTTTAACTGAGATCTGAGAAAAATTTGCAAAATTGGGTATTATCAGTCGGTTTTGTTGATTTATTTGTCTTCTCAGGATGAAGACATGTTTGTAAAGGAAGTACACTTCTTTTCAAAGCTGGATGTTGTGCTTCTGATAATACTATCAATGCAGTTTATTTGATGGTAGAATGGGCTACACTGATCTTAAAGCCAGCTTATAGCTGTTATTTTTCAAATTCTGGGAGACAGAAAATACCTTTTTTCTCATTATCTGAATGTCTATGTCTCTACCACTTGCTTTATTGGTGATTTGGTCACTTGCTATATGAGGAGCAGCTGACTCAGATACTTAATTTTGTTTACACTGGCATAGACTTGCTAGAATTTTATGGGTTCCTTTTGTATTCACTCGATACAGTGTTTACTGAAATCATTAGAAGATTCTGTGCTAATATATTGTTCCTATGAAGTACTATTTTCTAGGCTTCTGAGCTACTGGAAACACTCAGATGAATCAGCTGTAAGGAAAGCTTGTGAATTTTTTTAATGTAATTCTGTTATATCTTTGTAATTATTGTGCACCTTTTTTATTTTGGTAGCAAAAACATTCTTCTTCAGTGAACTTATTGATACTTTATGAGAACCAATAATAAAAAGCAATTTTCTGGCCATAGGTTCACAAAGTTGGTTCAATTGGAGTCCAACATAATGTAATCTCCGTTTGAGGTAAAAATCTAAGGAATGAATGTTCAAAGGGAAGGTGGTCAGTAAACATCAAGACTTCTTGATATATGTCAACAAAGAATTGTATCCTATGTACAAATACATTAAGAATGATATTCCAACCAGATCATGAGGGAAATCATTCAGCAAAGATGCCACTCTTGTATCTACTTCAAGAAAAAGATACTCTGGAGTGTGTACTGTGGTAAAAATTATTTTATCCACTAGTATTTGAGGAGCTTCATAGCCAGTGTGAATCTTCTTAACCAGTATGAGACAGTAAGGTTTAGATTCTGTTTGGGTAGAGCTGTGTAGATAGATCAAAAAGAGAGAAGAATTTAGTAATAATAATCAATAATTAGTCCCCTCTTATCCATAGAGAGTACAACCCAAGACCCTCAGTGGGTGCCTGAAACTTGGGATAGTACCAAACCCTATAAATACAGTTTATTAATTTCTTCCTTCTTCACAATTTCACAGATGGAAGATTCATTTTTATACCATAGATCTTAACCACTCTGGCATATGATTTTTTTTTCTTTCCTTATTAAGTCAAGAACTTTCACCTTTTAACTTAAAGGAAGCACTTTATGGCTTTTCTTTGGCATATCTGAATTGCCAGCATCATTACTCTTGCTATTTGGGGCCATTATTAAGTAAAATAAGAGTTACTTGAACACAAAGCACTTCAATACTGTGATGGTCAATCTGATGACCAAGAAGTCTACAAAGTGACTAACAAGTGGGAGCATACAGAGTGCACAGATAACACTGGATAAAGGGAGAATTCATGTCATGGATGTGACAGAGCAGGACAGCCCAAGATTTCATTGTGCTTCTCAGAATGGCACACAATATGCTATAGCAAAAAATATACAATTTCAGTAGTTCTCATGGACAATGAATGATACTGGTTTTGACTAGGATTGTAACTATTTAATAAGTCAGAAGTGATTGGGTTATGGGTATATTTAGAAAACAATACTGATAGGAATTACTGATGGATTGGATTTGGAGTATGAGGGGAAGTAAGAAGACAAAAGGCCTAAAGTTTTTGGCCTGAATACTTTATAAAATGAAGTTGTCATTTCAGAGATGGGCAGGCTACAGAAAGAGCAGGCTTGGGGGTGGAGATCAAGAGTTTCATTTTGGAGATTTAAGTTGGAGATGGTTATGGGTCCTTGGATGATAGGGTACTGTAGCTTCTTCTCTTTTCTGAATACTATTGAAATGTGGTTTAGAAAATCTTTCTAGTAGGAAATTTCAAGTAAAAATTCAGATTTCAAGTAGGAATATGGAAGATATTGACAATCAATTCCATGAAGTATAATTACATTGGGGGAAAATATTCTTAGAGGTGCTTCTGGTTAAATATTAGGTATTTATCCTTTAGTTTTTTTTTTTCTTTGAAATTCAAATACAAATTAAACTTGATTAAAAAAATAACATTTATAGAGAATTCTAATAAAATATTTATTAAATTGCTTCCATCTTGTTAGTCCTTTCGATATGAGCATAGAGAGATCATTAAAATGATACTCATGAAATATCACTAAAAGTAATATTCCAGTGGTGAACATTAAGCTTGTTTATTCATTTATTTATTTACTTTTATAGAATTGATTTTTGAAAAACTTTTCTGTATTTTTGTATTTTTTAACAGTGAAAATAGTTTTACAACACTATTGTGTATATTACAAATGTGAAGGAAAGAGTAAAATTGCTCAGACACACTTTAAGTAGAAGTTAGAATGTCTCCAGGGAGATCAAAAGAGAGAGATTGGATAATCATCAAATATGCAACATCCAAGCCACATGTCTTACCTCTTGGAGACACAACCCGTTTCCAGGAAACAAGTGAGCACTGAGAATTCTCGTATCCTTTAAGAGAGTAGAATTTTTAAAAGAATTTTAACAATCCTAAAATTTGTCCACATAGAAAAAAATATATAGTCAAAACAACAGGTTAATCCAGACCAAAGGATTATAACCAAGTTAGAACAATGCCAACATTTGATTATTTATTAGAATAGAGACTGAGAAGGAGTAGCCAGTGAGGTGAGGGTAAAACTGAGAGTTAGCTATTCATGAAGGCAAGGAGAGGGACCTTCAAAAAGAGGAGTGAAAAACTTCTATGTGGTAGGCCTGTTCTTTTCCTTTCCAAACAGATAGGATTCCTGGATGAAACATAAGAAACAAACAACAATGACAAAAAAGTGAAATTCCCAAGTGGTGGAGGCAAATAGACAGAACAGTGATATTTGATAATTAATGGCTCACAGAGCACCCAGTCTATATCCAGGCCTTGAAACTAGAAGCTAGAGTTGAAACATCTATACAGAGTTGGGTGATGATACATCTGGCCTATGCAAGTCACAAATTGCAACTTAGATTTCCACTAAAATTGGCAACCATAAAGGACTATCTAGTTTGTTCAATGTGCTGGAAAAGACACCATTCACTAGCTCAGGAAAGTGATATGTAAACTAAAAATCTACTTGAGGTCATATGTAGCTGAGGAGCAGGACTGATGCTAGCCCATCACAATCCTTTGTAAAAATTATTAATACAAAAATGGTGTTCCTTTCCATACCAGAATAGATGACTTGATTAATACACAAGACTGAATTTTTGCCATCAATATCCCTTCAGCTGGATGCTCTTGTCCAGTGTACAAACAACACAACTGTATATTGTGCATACGGAAACATGAGCTGAGAATTTACAATAAAAAATATTATAGAATAAATGAATATTATAAGATTCCACTTAAAAAAAGGCAAAATTGATCTTTAGAGAGGACTTCGAAACCCAAGTCACCTACTTTAAAGGAAAATAACATCCTGAGAATAAACTGACAATAGAAAATTGCAAAGCTCACAATGAGAAAGAACCGACAGATGCAATATTGGAAAGTATTCATGCCCCTAAATTCCAGAGAATAGAACAATCTGAAGAGATTTTAAAATAAGTGTGCCTGAAACTTTCAGAGCTACTGAGAGATATTGAAATTATGAGGCACAAAAAAATGTGCAATGAAAAAAATGCAATAATGAACCATCTATAAACAAATAATATAGCCATGCTGGGGGGTAGCAGATATGTTAATAAGTCAGATTAACATTGTTGAAAATAAAATTAGTGAATTGGAAGATAGATCTAAAGAAATGGCTCACAAGGAAGACACAGAGACAGAAAACATTGAATTAAAGGCCAGAAGCAGAGAAGACAAAAGAATTTTCAACATCTACCTAATGATATTTTTAGAAAAAGAAAACATAAAAATAAATGAAGTAACACAGTTTTCATAAACAGAAACTAAAAATGAGACCAAAGAAAAATAGGACATCTCACTTGGAAGATCATACCTAGACTCGCCAAGACACTAGGTGTTGAAACCACAGAACATTAGAGCCAAGTAGAAAATGTTAAGATTCAAATTTGACGCCATGACATTAAAGAGTTACTGATGATTAGAATTTTAGACTTTTTGTCAGTAATACTTAGAGGTCATGTGGAAAATAAATTAATGTCTTCCAACTGTGAAATTAAAATATTTTTGATGTGTAATTCTATGCACAGTTAAGATATTATTTAAGAATAAGGGTAGACTAAGGATATATGCCAATATACAAAACTTTCTTATTATTGGAAACATGTATTGCATATTTACTTGAAACTATCAAGAATGTCTCTGTTTTCCTGCAGTGCTTTCCCATTTTACATCAGTTATCCACTTGCTTAGGCTTATTGTGTTTTCCTCCTCCTCTATCCGTATATATGCCTTATCTCAAGTCTCTTCCTTTCTAGTTATATTCTACTGCTGAGAATGAGCCAGCTGTTTACTGAAGTATTGTTACGATATTGTGTGGAAAGAAGGCATGGGCAAAAGCTCTGTTCTACTCTTCCATTCAATTTTTACTCTCATATACTCCCTCAGCGAGAAGCCATCATAGATTCACCCTCAAACCCTTTTAATCTCATGATCTCCATGCTGTACTTATCCTTCTCTCTTTTTTATTTTCCCACATCTTCAGTTTGCAGAACTTAGTAATTAAAGAGAGCTGGGGTTCCTGCTTCCCCCTCTGCTAGGTCACCTCACCTGCAATTCCACAGGGTGCAATGAGGAGGACGCAGGGGCAATTCCCAACCAGTGTCTCGTCCATGCTTCTAGATTTTATAAAAAGCTCTAATTAAAAGCAGTGATAGGGACATTTCATGCTTTTAGCTGAATCTATACCCTTCCTGGTTTTGAGGAGCTCTTGTTTTATTCCAATCTCTCTGTTAGGTAGATATTTATCATAATCAGTGGTTTAGATTTTTATTATTTATTTTCTTTCTCTTTGACTATACAGTGTGATTCTTTTCATTTTATTTTTATTTTGTTGTATTTAATGAAGCTCGGGGGTGGAAGTAATTTAAAAATATCATTTTTCTTTAAAGCTACATTCGTTATATTTTGAGGCTTTTTTCATTTGATACATTTTTGTATCCTAACCTAATTAATTTTCAAAGAGCAATATTATCTCAGCCAGTGATTCTCAAATCATAAAAAACAGTCAAAAATATTAATAGCTAGCTGTTCAGTGCACACTGTGTGTCAGTCACTGTCCTAACTGCTTCACCTTCTGTTTCCCAGTGGGCAGGTCTATGCAAACCTACCCCTGAAGTTTGAGGAAGCTGAGAAGCCAAACAAAGAGTTTAGCATATCCAGTTTTCCAAAAAGAAACATTTAATAGGAACTTAACGAGCAGAAGCCATGTCCCAGGTAGTGCCAGGAGGTATGGCAGATCCCCGGGCCGTGACCCTCCAGACCTAGGGTTTATATACCGTAGGGAAGGAATGCACAGGACAATTGAAGTTGACCCCTCAGGTAAAGGCAAGAATTCTGTGTGAATCTGCCTGGTGGCCAGGGTTGCTGTGATATAAGGGCAGGATTCAGAGTAACAGTAAGTAAAGTAGAAATCTTAGAAGCACTCCTGGAACAGGGGTTAATCAGAAGTCAACATGGCAGATTAGCATCCAAAATGGAGTTGCTTTAGCTTCCACAATTGAGTTATCTCATTTGATAGCATCATTATACTCACTTCACATCTGGAGAAATGTGAAGGTGATATGGTGAATTAGTGGGGATCTCACACCCAGCAGATAGTTGAACTGTCATTTGAACCTATGCTGTATTAGTGAAAAAATTGCATGCTAAGCTCAATGCTATATGATTATTTGTATGATTCAAGGAAAAATATCTATTATTGGCTTGAGTCCAAAAAACATTTTCAAATATCAAAATAAAATTAATTTCAATTGACTTTAATTAATGCAAAATACTTTGGGAGACTAAGGTACAGATATAGCAAAATCAAACTAGCCATTCCCATATCAATTCTTTATCTTTCTGTGGTTACATCTCTCATTCCTTTAAACAACTTACTGTTAGTAAGAATAGCTAACAAAGTTAGAAATGAGTGGGTCCTCATTTATTTTTTACCCCTCTGGAGTTTAGAGGGGAAATCTCTAGCATAAATCTGTTGTATACAACCGTAAAAAAATTATAGCATAAAGTTGCTTCTTAGGTGAATAGAAAATTGAGGAAAGATTAAACTAAGTAAATGTAACCATAAAAGATAAGGGCTTTAAATTCCTTCTTATTATAGTAAAATCTCATCAATTCAAAATAATCCAGATTTCATAATGATTTGCACACAGGCTTTGTTAAAGCTTACCTTTAAACTATTTTTAAATTATAGGAATTGCTAAGCAAATTAACTTTTAAATAAGCTTATAAGTGAAATGTTCAACTTACTTAATAGAGCATTGTCAAATACTACAATATCCTGTTTTAAATTAAAATAATACTGAGCTAATTTTCTAGTCATGATAGCTGCTGTGTGAGGACCTTCACTTCTCTGTACTTTGCTCTCCATTTGTTTAAATTCCTCTATGTATGTTTAATGAAATAAACAACATTATCTCCTTAGAAATACATAATCCAAGGTTTCTATTGACTCAGAAAAATTTAATTACAAGTATTTTATATTCTACAAGGAGATTAATATGCAGTAATTCTTATCTCTCTGCAGGAGACTAGTCCCCAAATTATGAAGATTTTATCTAATGCTCCATTCTGTTTTCATGCCGCACGGCATAGAGTCTGTTATCTATGCCTACATGGCTTTAACTGAGTTTGAGGCCCCGTATATTTTGGGAATAGAGGTCTTGGTACAGGTATCTCTGCAGGAAATGAAGCAAACAAGAAACAGAAGGATAACTTTGCAAATTTCCACTTGGAAGTCTGAAACACACATTCTGGAACTGATAATCTAAACAGGGACTTCTATCCGTATATAAGTCACTGTGAGTCAGAAAACTGGATAGTAGGTGCACTTGTGACATGTACGATGCATAGGACCTTGGGTAAATCACCTCATCCATTGACTTGCAGTGTTCTCATCTAGTAAACAAGAGGATCAAACCACAAATAAATATTTTAACTTTCTATAATTTTAATTTGTCCCTTCTTGAAAGCAAAATTGTTGATTTTTTTTCACCAAATAGGAAAGAGGAATAATGTCATCACACAATTCAAACTGTTAAATTCAGGAAAGTTTGGTGCAACTCTGACTTTGGTAGTCTGCAGCCTGCTTGATGGTGCAACTTATCCCAGTCTCCACTTGATAAACAAAATGCACGTTAGCTCATTCTGCTGTGTTAGGTTTTTTTTTTTTAATCTGTCAAAGGACCACTTCATTACTGATGATTTGTGTCCCTACTAAAGTTCATCCATGCTTAGAATATTGCTATAATGTATTGACAAAGGATTTTATTGCTGCCAGTGTGTTAATTGAAACTCTTTATACCACAGTTAAGTAAAAAAAAAATTGAATAAATCCAGCATAGTAATCTGACCAATAAATTTTCCCTTATATTGCTGGCCTTCAAATTCATACAATTAAAATGTAGCAGAAAGTTAGGAAATTGGCTGTATAACACAGGAAATGAAAGTTTTCAATGAATAATTTTATAACCATCAGTGCTATTTGGATGGAATGGATGGCTACTGTCTGAGACTCATATTCAGGTTACAATATAAAAGAAAATATTTTAAGATTCTAAATTAAAAATATTTCTAATGTATTGGATCAGAAGTATATATAGTATATATTTATTCAAGAAATGTTAAGTGAGCATATATAGTTCTGGAGCATGTAGTGATAAGCAAAATGTACAGTTTTTACTTTCATGGAGGTGATGATATAGTGAGGAATACAGTTATGTAAACAAACAATTAAAATATAGCATAATAAGGGCTATGATTGAGGAGGACTTGGGGGAAGTACAGAGAGCACTTAATGTAGTCTGGTGGGAAAATAAGAATACTGAAAAGTGAAAAGAGCAAGCAAGAAATGAATTCTAAAGGGATATCTTTGGTAATTAAACAGGAAAGGAGGAGGGAGGGAAAACAGTGTTAAAATAAAGAAAGAGCACATATTAATAGAAAGGCCCATGGAAAGTTTGGGCCATTCAAGGACCTAACTAAGAGGAAGTGAGTTCAGATTTTAATAAGTAGGGGCTCAAGTTGAAATAGTTAAGCCTAGAGATGTAAGCCTGAGCCAGATTTATATAAGTGGGTATTTCTATGGTTGACATTTTTCAAAGAAGGCAAGAGAAGAAGTCAAGCTATCAAGGTAAGAAAGGTGAGCTCTAAATAACATAGAAATTATAATAAATGACTAATATTTTTCTCTGCCCACATCCTAAAGATCACAGGAGGGTTATAATAAACAACATCAGTATAAATGACCCAGTGAAATAGGGCCAGACGAATAAGAACAAGGACTAAGCCTGGTTAATAAATGGTTACACTCAAAGACAATAACTAGGGATTAGCCTATGAGAAACTATTGCATTGGGATATTCAAATTAGTTTGATTTTCCTATCATCAAAGCAAAGAAAGTCAACCCTTCATTGTTCCATAAAAGGGGAAAATATCCCTCCACCAACATTTAACGCTAAGAGGGATCTAGAAATATAAAGAAAAATTGAGGAATTGTATTTCCAAATCTTGCCCACATTCCATTTTAGTGACGCTTAAGACTCATCCTCACATGCCGTGCAAGCTGGTTTGAGAGGATTTCTAGGCCTTACAAGTCACCTGTTGCTGCTCACACATTTAGTCCCATATACCTCTGAACATCTAATCTACCTCACTGTACCACTTACAATGTACCCCCAACCTCCACATTCATTACAGCCTCAAACTCTTCTCTGAACCATTTCCTTCACTTTCCTTCAATCAGTTCTCTCCACCATCATTTACTGGGTCCTTAGTACAGCCCAAAGGTAAATTTCTTTCCAAAATTTGCTATTGTACTCTCTCAGAGATTACTATCTGAGTTTTCTTTCCAACTTTCACCATCCCTTTATCCTTCCCCATTTTCAGATGAAAATCTTGCTTCTTTTATTAGTTTGCTTGGGATAACGTAGATTTCATTCTGAAGTCTCTTCTCTTGGCTTGTAGGTGGCCATCACTTTACTGTGTGCTCATATGATCTCTTCTTTGTGACTGGATGGTAGGGCAAGGGATATGGAGCTCTCTGATGTTTCTTCTTATAAAGACATTGATTCTATCAGATTAGGCCCCATCCTCATGATTTCATTTAACCTTGATTATCTCCTTATAAATAAACCCTATCTCCAGATATAGTCACATTGGAGGTTGGGGCTTCAATATATGAATTTTGGGGAGCAGGGAGGACACAACTCAGTCCATAGCACTTATTTCACTGAAACAGTGGAAGCAATCAGATGAGAACAGAATCATCTTTTACCATCCAGATCTAACAATTGTCTGCATATGTCCTTACATGCTATTTCTTCTTTTCTGTTACACTGCATGAATATAACAAGGACAGCTCCTTCACTGTGTACTTGATTCACTCATGACTATTCAATGTATGACTTTTGCTCAAGAATGTATCCTATTTCCATTCTCCAACATCCGTATATTCTTCTCATTAGATAATTCCCATTAGAATAAAAATAAGTTATAACAATCCCCAACTTAAACAGAATTCTCATCCACCTTGCCTAATGTTTGATCAATTTAATTTAATCCATAGTCTTCATTTTATTTATTTATTTACTTATTAATTTATTTATATTTCAGCATATTATTATGGGGGTACAAATGTTTAGGTTACATATATTGCCTTTGCAATATATGTGTTCAATATATGTGTTCAAGTGTGTTCATTTCCCAGATGGTGAGGACTGCACCCATTAGGTGTGATTATACCCATCCCCTCCTCCTCCCTCCCACCTGTCTGACAACCAATGAATGTTATTACTATATGTACACTTGAGTATTGATCAATTAATACCAATTTGGTGGTGAGTACATCCTTTTATCTAAGATCGTGATTCTTCGTCCCATATAACTCTTTTTAGTATTTGTTACAGGCTGTACTTTTTAGAAATGAGTTTTTTTCATTCTGGTTATAGATTTATACGGTTTCGTGCATTCTATTTCATTAATCTCTGATTTCTCTTATTTCTGTTAAAGAAAGCATCTGTAAATCATCTAGTGGGTCCTTTGCAGAAAATTGTGCCTTTTTTCCTCTGGCTGATTTTAAGATTTTTCTCATTGTTTTTGACTTTTGGTAGTTTTACTATGATGTGTCTATGTTAGGTTATCTGTGTTGTATTTACTCTTCCTGAGCTTTAGTGCTTTCAAATCTGTAGTATGATGATGCCAATTCATTCATTATTTTCCATTCATTATGGAAAAGTGTCCATTAGTATGTCTTAAAAAATCTAATCTATTCTGTTCTCTCGGTCCTCCCTCCCTGTGACTCCTATTACATGCATATATATTTTTCTCCAAGTCCAAAACAAATATCCTTATACTCCATCCTGTATCTTTCACACTATATTTCTGTGATCCTGGATATTTTCCATTGATCTTTTTTTTCCAGATCATTCATCATCTCTTCGGGTGTATCTAATCTATTCTTACACTCAGTTATTGCATGCTGAAAATCAATTATTTTTTCCAGTTCTAGAATTTGTAATTGTAGACTTTATAATTTTACAGGCTTCAAATCTATAGTAAAATCTTTTATATTTTTATATTTTTCCTTAGATATATTAATCATATTTATGTTATAGTCTGTGAATGATAATCTATCATCTGTGAGTTTATTTCTACTATCACTTAAATTTTTTTTCTACTTACAATTTTTTTTCTTATTCTGATTCTAATTTTTGATTTAATGGCAAACATTGTATACGAAAAAATATATAGGCTCTGGGTTATATTTCTTCCTTTAGGAAAAATTTTGTTTTGCTTCTGACACATAGTATAGGAATAAATCATCATAGATTGAGTTTATTCAAGGCTAAGTTTCAGTTTTTATTAGTCTGTATGTATTTCCAGTTTACTCTTATTCCTAGGTATAGTCTTTCAGGCATCCCAAATGAAAATCTGGGATTTGTCCACTGGGACCTTTCCACTTGGGTGTCCCTGCACTCAATTTTTTGTCTCTTTGTGGCCCTAGAAAACTCTGCTCAATTTCTCCATTACCAATAGCTTCCGGCCTGCCTCTCAGAATCTGAGGCCTGAACTGCATATTTCTCAGAGAATGCTTTAGGAGAAAGTAGGGCAGATGTTAGGCTTACCTTAGTGTGTTGCTGTTTTCCCTGGGCTCTGACCCCTCAAATCTGAGTTGCCTTGGGAGCTCTCCAAAACAATATCTTTTTATAGTTTATCCAACTTCCCATGTTTCTCAGGAGGACAGGTAATCTGCCATAGTCATCCTGAATTGCACCTCCTAATTTTTTTTATGTCTATTTTTTTGGCAGATTTCAACTTAAAGATATTTTAATTTATCAGGCTTCATTATATATTCTTTCGATGTGCTCCTCAAAATATATTTTGTGTCTCAAGATAATCAAGATAGCGTCATTTATTTTCTTGTTATAGTTGTAAATTTTTGACTGAAATTATCTTTGTAACGGTGAGAAATATTAGCAGTGATTATTAAAAGAAGCTCTTTACCATGGAAGGAGGGGTCTCAAACTTTTATTTTTATTCATATATCTTTTTTTTTTTTTTTTTTTTGGAAAAAGAGTCTCAATTGTTGCCCAGGTTATAGGGCTGCGGCATCAGCCTAGCTCCCAGCAAATTCAAACTCCTGGGCTCAAGTGATCCTCCTGCCTCAGCCTCCCTAGTAGCTAGGACTACTTGCATGTGCCTCCACATTGGGCTAATTTTTTCTATTTTCAGTAGAGACAGGATCTCACTCTTGCTCAGGCTGGTCTCAAACTCCTCACCTCAAGAGATCCTCCCACCTCAGCTTCCCAGAGTGCTGTGATTACAGTTGTGAGCCTCTACATCTGGCTTTCATATGTCTTATATATTTATTATTGTGTATTTTATATTTATACATATAAATATGAGCATATGTTTTTCCCTTGATTTTGCGGGGAGAAGAAGGGGGTGTGATTTTGAAGAATGCAAAGCCCAAAATAGGGAGAGTTCAAGAGCTGTGAAGGTCAATGATTTTTTTATTCTTTTATGTTTTTCACTCACAGTTGAGAGATTGGGAGTATTTGAGTCATTTAGAATCTCAAAGAATGATATACATTAGTTGACACATTTATACACACATAAAATTAATTAAAAGAAAAGAGATCAATGTTTATCTCTATTATATATGACATGTACATTTCTTTGGAAAATGAATTGGAAAGGAAATAAAATTAAAAATAAAAATAAAGCAAAGAGTCGGAGAAAAGACATCTCTTGGTCCACACTGGCTCTTGACATTTGTTCTGTCAAAAAGACGAATATAATCAGGAAGTGAGAAGACATAAGAAATTGGTATTTGAAAAGAGAAATATTATTAAAAAATTCAAAAGATATGATTAAAAGACAGTGTTTTGATTGTGTAGCTAAAATAGAAACTATGGACAAGAAAGCAGAGGCAAATAAAGAAGTGAGAATACAAAGGGCAATACAAAGAACATGAACCCACTACGTGATCAAGATAAAAGAGGACAAAATTATGAAAGTTACCATAACTCTGCTAAACTTATGTGTTAATGAGGAATATTTTCAATGCCAAACTAAACAGAAAAAAGTCTTTCAGCCAAGAGAAAAGAGGTAATGGTGGCTTTTCTGTTGTGCCTGTTGATTTTTTAAAAATTTACAATTCCTTAATAACGAGTGAGGTTTAATCCATATTTTAATTAATTATATGTTTTTCTTCTCTTATAAAGTGCCTTTTCATTCTGTATGCCCATTTTAAAATATTGTGGTGTATAATTAGTTCTTATTCATTGAAAAAGTTCCTAACAAAATAAAAATATTGACAATCTTCCATATATATATATCAAACTATTTTTCAAATTGTTATATATTTATATTTTGTATATACTTTTATATACATTTTTTATATATTCTATATATTGGGAATATTTATGTCAAATCTTCAGTTTTTGTATTTTCCTTATTTAGCATTATGTTTACAAGTTCTTCCATAGGGAAAGATAAGACAAATATTCACATATATTTTCTTCTACTGGTTATACGCTTGCATATTTTAATGAGTATTATTTATCTATTTCTGTATGACAAATTACATCAAAGTACAGCAACTTAAAGCAACCAACATTTATTATCTCACAGTTTCTGTGCACAGGGAATTTGGTCACCACTTAGCTGGATCATTTGGCTCTGAGTCTCTCACAAGCCTGGAGTCAGGATGTCAGCCCAAGGCTGACAAAACCCAACTTTGTTCATTCAGTCGTTCATTCATTCACTCAGCACATTTTTATTTAGCACCTACGCTCATAAATATATACATTTTAACAAGATGGATGTAGGCTCTGCCCCATGAAATTTACCAGACTTTTCTGCTTCTAGAACTATTAATCTGACAGTTTTTATGTTTTACATATTAAATATTTATAGCCTGTACCAACCTTTTTTTTTCTTTTCAAAATGCTTATAGTTATTTGAGAACATTTACTTTCCCACAGGAAATTTAAATGTTAATACACGCCTCCTCAACTCACTAAAATTGAATTTTAATTAAAATAGATGTTTGTTTATAGCTTAATTGGGAGATAATATACATAATTGGCACTATCAAGTAACAGAGTATATCTTTTCAATGAGTCAAGTGTCTTTCGTGTATCTCAAGTAAGTTTTAAAATATCTCTTTATATACCATAAATTCCTGGCAAATTTTATTCCTACTTATTTTAATGTCTTTTAATACGGGGTTGAGATTGCACACAGCAATTTATATATTTTTTAAGTATTTCAGTAAAAGACATTATGTTTTACAGGTTATTTTAATTATCATTTTTAGTAAATTTTAATATTTTTTAATTTCACAGATTATTAAAATGCTTCCATAGTCTCTAATCATATTAACTACAATAAAAGATTACCTTGACACAATTTTTCAATTATTATATATTGCAAATCTCATTATTTTCTTAATTATTGCTCTTGCCAAAACACAGAAGACTGTTAAATGACACCACAGTTAGTACGTAGTCATGTGTTGCATAACGACGTTTTGGTCAATGACGAACCCTGTTTGCAACAGTGATCCTCTGTGATTATAATGGAGCTATAAAATTCCTATCACCTAGTGACATCCTAACATTATCAGAGCATTGTAATGTTGTAGCCCAACACACTACTCTCGTGTTTGTGGTGATGTTCGTGTAAACAAACCTACTGTGCTACCAGACCTATAAAAGTATAGCACATACAATAAATACAGCACATAATAATAATGATAATAAATGACTCTGTTACTAATTTATGTACTTACTATATTGTATTTCATATTATTATTCTAGAGTGTATTCCTTCTATTTATTGAAAAAAAAAGTAATTGTAAAACAGCCTTAGACAGGAAGTATTCCAGAGAAAGGCATTGTTACCGTAGGACATGACAGCTCCATGTGCTTTATTGTCCCTGAAGATCCTCCAGTGGGACAAGATGTGGAGGTGGAAGATAGTGATATTGATGATCCTGACCCTGTGTAGGCCTAGGCTAATGTGTGTGTTCGTGTCTTGGTTTTTAACAAAAATGTTTAAAAATTTAAAAAATAATAATAATAAAAATTAAAAAGATTATAAAACAAGGATATAAAGAATGACAATATTTTTGTACAGCTGTACAACGTGTTTGTGTTTTAAGTGTTATTACAAAAAAGTCAAAACATTTATAAAAATTCAAAATTTACAAAATAAAATATTTATAGTAAGCTAAGTTTAATTTATTATTGAACAAAAAATATTTTTTATAAATTTAGCAGAGCGCCCAAGTGTACAAGATTTATAAAGTCTATAGTAGTGTACAGTAATATTCCAGACCTTCACTCACAACTTTCTCACAGACTCATCTAGAGTAACTCCCTATCCTGCAAACTCCATTTATGGTAAGTATACAGGTACACTATTTTTTATCATTTATATCATATTTTTACTGTACCTTTTCTGTTTTTAGATATGTTTAGGTACGAAAATACTTAACATTCTATTACAATTGCCTACAGTATACAGTACAGTAATATGCTGTACAGGTTTGAAGCCTAGGAGCAACAGGCCATACCACGCAGCCTAGGCCTATAGTAGGCTAGACCATGTAGGTTTGTGTAAATACACTCTGTGATATTCATAGAAGGACAAATACCTAATGATGCATTCCTTGGAACATACTCCCATTGTTAAGTGATGCATGACTACATTTGTGTTTCTTGAATTAATTTCAATCTCTCTTAGTTATTATTATTGTCCATTGGGTTCTAATAGATATATTTAAAAATCATTTTAAGGGGTTATCTAGTCTTTCTAGTTTTCTGAAAAGAACTGTTTTTAGAAATTATTGAATTTTTTGAAATTTTGTTTATATGTTCTAGAGATAATTATTCTTATATTTATCAATGAATTTTTAACATAATGAATTAATTTAAAAGATTTTCAAATATTAAAGTAGCTTTGTACTTTAAGATGACCCCCATTTATAAGGAAATGTTCTTTTAGTAGAGTTCTAGATTAATATTTGCCAGTATTTTTTTTTTTTGTATCTTTCTTCTTAAGTGGTATTGGCTATGACTAACATTATACTATTTTGTGCTAATTTTTGTTAATAAGTTATTGTAGTATAAAACATGATTGAAAAATATCCATATTTTTGTATGCTTTGGAACATTTAAAATATAATACAATTTATTTGGTTCTTTATTAATAACTTCTGAAAGGAAACCAACATTGTTTTTGGAGGTAGTTCTTTGAAGAAATTCTCAAGGTCTTCTGCATTTATGAGTCTTTTCAAGTATTTTAATTCATAAGTCAATTTTGTTTATTTATATTATATGCAAAAAATCATTTTACAGATTGTTAGCATTTAGGCTAGAAGATGATTATCTCATATTTTAAAAATCTTTCCAAAATCCATGTTTATGTCCTCTTCACAAGTGTTTTTCTTTAAGAAAAAAATGCCTTCCTTATTTCTAATATTATCTCTTTGCAATCTTCTCTTTGTCTTAATTACTCCTGATAGGTATATGTGGATGATATGAGTCACTACAAATTCCTTGTACTAAATACTTAAGTTTTCTTGTTTCCCATTTGATTCTTTTTTGATCGAGTCTTAATTCTCACCTTTTGCTTTTTGTTTTCTTTGGCACTATTTCTCTCTGATATCTTGAGTCAACCATTAAGTTTATTATTTTGCTTTTACTTGCATAACTGTGTAACTATTCAAGGCATACCACATTTTCTCCTAAGTACAGTATTGGCTATACACCACACAATAAAATACCATGCTTACGTTATTATTTTCTAAACAGATGATAATTACAAATTTTATTTCCTTTTTAACTTAAGATTTAAGAAAATGTTCTGTATTATCCAAGTTTTTAAATTTTAAAATTTTATAAATTTCTATTCTAGTTTTATAGCTAGGTAGCCATAGAGTATGACCTCCACAATTTCTACTTTTGAAATTTGTTGAGAATTTCCTGTGGCCTACAGAATAATAAAATATTGTAAATGTTCCATAGACACCAGGATTAAAGAATAGCCTCAGTTTATAGAAACAAATTTGATATATGGCTATAAAATCAAGAATATAAATTATGTTATTCTGATCTTCTAAATTAGTAGATTTAAATAGTTTTGTGTTTGTGGTGTCATTTCACATGTCAGAAAATTTGGTAGTACATTTAAAGAGATTAAAAGATTGAAATCAACATGAAATAAATCAGCCTTAACAACTATAGTTTTACCATTATACTTGAGCATATACTTCATATTAACACAAAATGTGATTTTAATAACTGCTAAGATTCGAGTGCATACTATGTGCTAGGTGCAGATTGATGCAATTCACATGCATATAATCCAAATACAACACATCTATGAGGTAAATACTATTATGAGCTCTGTCTTAAAGATGAGAAAATTAAACACAAAGGTGACTTACGGTTATCTAGTAATCTTAAAATAGCATAATGGTTATATTACTTACTGTTTTCTGTTAAAATAGAATTACTTAGATGACAGATAAATGGGAAAAATAGCTGTAAATTTTGCAAAGCTAGAATATATGATTATTCATTCACTTTTTAAGACAAAAATATTTATTGAGAGTTTATTATGAACCTGGCATTGTGTTAGGCCTTAGAGAAACAAGATTAACTTGAAAGTATCAAATTAATATCTATGTACCATCATAGACAATACAGAAAGAGTATAAAAGAAAAATTGTTGCTTTAGTTTACTAAGGTTTTTGAGAATGGAAATTGCATTTGAGAAAGCAGAATTATAACAATATAATTAATTTCACCCCCAGCTCTCCTTTGTAAAATTTCAAACAAACCAAGTTCACCTCTTTGACCCTGTGTCTCTGTTTCTCTGTCTCTTCTCTCTCTCACACATACACCGACACACACAGACACACACACTCACTTTTTTGACTATCTTTCAAGTGATCGTGTGGGGGGACATGTGTAAACTGAACCATGGAATTTTCTTTTTCTTCCTTTGTTTTTTAAGTAAATATCCTTAGCTTCAGATAGCTAAAGGTGAAAGAAAAATTTGCATTCCATCATCCCCCCATAACCCCCCCCACCAGAAAATTGCCTATCAGCTGGCAATTTACAAAGTAGCAATGCTCTACAAAACACACAACCATTATTAGCAGTATGTACTCATTTATAAAAATATTTTTGTCACTTTGGGGAAATTACCCAATCTCTTTTAAAAACTAAAGAAGGTGCACCCCAAGGTTAATGCTGTGATCTTCTGAGGGCAGGATCAGCTAACATGGACCAGGTATGTTTGATTCAGCTAACATGAACCAAAATGAGGTTCCTTGGACCAAGCAGAAAAAAAGCTCGTAATGGTCCTTAGTTATCATTAATAGTTTTGTTGTTAGTGCTGTTGTTTAAAATTTGTGATAAAAACTTATTGTTTAAATATTTTTATTAAAAATGGAAAATATTTTTAGGAGAAATAATTTTTTAGTTATAGGTCTTTATTATATGTACACTCAAGAGTGAAACTTCCCAAATGCAAAGTATGAAGTGTGCATTTTCTTTCTTCTAAGTTTCCACACTAGAAATTATACAATTTGTATCCAAAGAAATGTAATAAATATTGACAGAGTAACTGAATGGAAAAAGTAACAGGAAAGAAATTTTCTAAAGAAATTTCTGTAACAACAATAACAAGCTATGGTTATAGCAGATTTTTAATACATATTCTACTTGTATTGAACTCATTGGATAAGTTTACCCAGGATACATACTATTCATTCAGAGGACTATTTTCAGAATTGTTTTTTTAATTTTCTGCATAATGCTACCTCCATTTTTAAGTGAATTGAAAAAGCTATTGTTTGTTTGATTGATTCACTTTCCTTTTTTAAAAAATTTTGCCCCTAAAGTAAATCTAAGTATAGTCGAAGGCAATGGTTTCTATACTTTAGAGAAATGGTTTATCGTATTTTAAATATTGTTATTTAAGAAATTGAATAAAGCATATAAGAAAAATGTAGGTTAGGATGCCGGTGTTTCTTAGGAATGAATAATTTTAGTGTGAGTTTCTCATTTCTCATTTTGTTTGGGATCAGTAGAACACTAGGTGAGAAGATCTATTTCAAATAATCCTTTGTACTGTAGTACATTAGATTATTGGCCCTGATACTTCATATTAATACCTTCATGCTTCCATACTTTTTCCTATGGAAAAGTTTTCCTATGGATAAATCAAAACCCCTATTTTTGTGTGTGTGTTTCAGGAGGGCTTTCCACTGGCAAGTTCAACTAGACCTTAAAGAGTAGCTGAAAATTCATTATCTAACCCCTAACTTTCTCCATAGCTGTAAAGCTATACCTGCCCTTTGGACATCTTTATACACATTTTAAATCTCACATAAATCTCATTATTTGTTAAATCCAACCTATTACAAATTGACTTCATTTTGTTTCTTGAATTCTTCCTTCTTAAACACATTCACATAAATCAATACCCTGGTTGACTTTCTATCTTTCCTTGTCAGTTAATGGTGTATGGTTGCACTTTTAAGACATTTTTCCAAGTCTAAAACTTTGCATTTAATATCAAATCTTTCTTCTGTCTTACTGTCTTCTGAGTATCCAATTTAATCAGTAATCTTTTATTAATTATTCCTAAAATACATTTATTATCACTCCATTATTATTTAAAAATATCATGGTGATTCTATTTTCCTAAAATTAAATACATATCTCATATTTAGCTTATTTTTTTTTACTTCCCCACTATTAATATTAGTGAAAAATGAGTATGATTCCATAAAAATTATGCTTGGTTCCCTGAACATGATATGCTGTTTCATTCACCTATCCACTAGTGTCAAAACTCAGGCACGTTCCCACCTAGTGCTATGCTAATTTATTACTGAAGAGAATATGGATTTATCGTGACTATAGTTAATAATTGAATTGTTTACTTAAAATTTTCTAAGATAGTAGATCTTAAATGTCCTCACCACTCAAACACACACAATGGTAACTATGAACAGTTACAGATTTGTTCGTTTGTTTGTAACAATTATTTGATTTATATGTATGTGTGTGTATATATATAATCAAATCATCACAACATTCGTCTTAAATATATATAGTTTTTATTTCTCAATTATACCTCACTGAAGCCAGAAAAGACTAAATGAAATCAAATACAAGTTCACAACAATAAATAAATAAGTAGAAACCTATCCCATCTTCAAAATATAAAAAATTAAAAAAAACAAACAAACACATAACCACTGTAGAGTAAATCCCCTACAGGGAATCTTCTGTTGCAATGTCTTTTGTATCTTTTTATAACCCTCCTTTAGTAAGGTTTTTCTCAAACATCAGAGATGTTTTAGTAACATGACCTTCAAAACGGAATAGCAAGAGATCGCTTACTGAAAATTTACTCACTCCTTCATTTTAAAATTTCACATGCAATAAGGCAATATCAACCTTTGATTAATATACGTTTATTTGAACCAGCTCCTTTGTCAGTATCTTTGCTTTTCATTTTCTGGAGTTATTCTTACCATTGCCTCTTATCTTCACCATGTAGGTGAAGAGACAACCTCAGTGGAATGGTTCTTTTTGTATCTATTTTTATTTCTTTGTCTCCATTTGTTTCCTATTAGTTTGAGAAGCTTTGAAAGGCATAAGAAAACTCTATGTATTTCCTAAATGTCAGTAAAGAGATCTTACATCTTATCCTAATGAATCAAGGGATATTTAAAATTTTCACTCTTGTCCAACTTAGCCCCAGACTACCTAGAAAAAGGGTAGTCAAATAATCATTGAAACTTCAGACCTTCAAAACTTTATTTTTATAAAGACATTTAAAGAATAATTAGAATCAAGGAAAAAAGATGACAGGTGACAGGCATGACATAAGCAATTTATTCTGTGAGACATATACATACTGGATTTGCTTTATTTAAAAAGATTAATTATTTGTATAACCATAGCAGAACAGAAACAATATTGCCTAATTGTCTACTTGTCTCCACTTATCAGATATTCTCATTTTTCTATACTCATCACTATTAACATTTAAAACTGTCAGCAAATTAAAAGCACAAGCACTTTATTAAAATATTTTACAAAGCGAAGTTAGATGTACGTGGTAGTGTGTTTAGTTAAGTTTCAATCCTTTAAAAATTGATTTTTTAAAAAAACAAATCCTTCAGGCTACATCCTAGAATATAGGCATTCAGCCTGGCAAGATCTCTTCAAAATTTGATACAAATCAGCATATGCAAAAAATTAGGAAGTAAATAACTTTGTTTTATGTAGTTCAAGACATTATTTTGTATCTCAAGCAAAAAAATAAAACAGCTGAGCTTAAAATTTGGCAAGCACTCAGCCCTTAATCTAGACCATTTACTATATTTAAAACATAAATTAAATTTCTTGCATCTGGATACATTAAGAGCTGGATGAAATCCTAATGTAACTTCTTTGGGAACAAATGAATTCCCCAACCAACTAAATCAGCCAAACGATTTTTTCATAGATTTATCTTTGTTAATAAGGCAAAATAAGCACTTTCTAAGTGTAGTATATTATTTGTTGCTACACAATTTTTTCCTTCTAACTCTTGCCTACACAGCACACACGTAAGCACTGAAGGGCTTGCAAGAAAAGCTTTATTTTTATTTTACAAATGATCTGCCGGTATGTGCACAGCAACAAATCTCAGCATCCATCCTAGAACCTAGGACACCCACATATCTCTGACAGTTAACATGAATTTATTTGCAAAGATAGACTAGGAAGACAAGTAGGTAAAGCAAGGTAGCAATTTTAAGGCCTACAATCTACTAAATAGCTAAAATGCAACAATATCTTCTATATATCTCTTTAGGAATGGAATTTATTACTCAAAAAAATTGACCACTTTTTTTTTGTGCATTCAGTTAGTTATACAATGGGTATATCAACATCCTTGAAAAAGCCCAGAAATTTAAAAATACAAAATATCAATGATACTGTTTTCTCCCATTAGATTCACAAATAAAAATAAAATGCTACATAAAGAAATAATCCCATATAATGGCTATATTTAAGCAGTGATTATAGAAATGTAAATAGTAGTCATACTGTAGGGTAATTTGATATACAAAGCATGTCAAAATCTTATGTAGTATTTACTGATGTGAATCCAGTTATACTAATATATCTTAGTAAAATAATTGTGAATCTCTGTAATAATAGTGCTCCTGAGACGTCCATCGGCGGTGAGGGCACATCTGCGATGGAGAAAAATTATAAACAATCTAAAAATACAAACGTATGGAATGATTCAAAAAATCATAAAAAATACATAATGAACTGACTTTAAAATATGGAAGACAGCAGTTTTCCAAAACTTCTTTAGCAACTGTATACCATCTCTCCATTGAAACTGCATGTAATGCTAAATTCTCTAAAAAAGGAATGAGGCACCCAAGGATGCTACTTAGTTTTTTCTTACCACAAATAATATCCCATGAAGCACTTCCTTGGAACTTAGGGGCACCCTGGAACTTCACTGGAGAATCACTGTTATAGAACACTATTTAATTGTCTAAAGCTGTAGCTAAGTAATGAATAAAACACATAAACATATACTGACAGTCCTGGACTTAACATGGTTTGACTTATTATTTTTTGACTTTATGATGGTACAGAAGCAATAGGCATCTAGCAACGTGTGATAATTTATTCAACAGATTACATGAGATATTGAACACTCTATTATAAAGTAGGCTTTATATTAGATGGTTTAGCCCAAATGTAGGCTAATGTAAGTATTCTGGGCATGTTTATAGGAGGTAAGGCTAAGCGATGATGTTCAGTAAGGTAGGTGTTTTAAACGCATTTTTGACTTTGGATATTTTCCAACTTACAATGAATTTATCAGGATGTAACCTTGTCATAAGTTGAGAAACATCTGTGTGTGTGTGTGTGTGTGTGTGTGTGTGTGTGTGTAGAAAAAAGACTGAAAACATATGCTAAGACACTTAATAGGAATTATTCCTTGGAGATGACTTTCTTTTGTAACCTTTTGCAAGTGTTTATGTTCAATTCTTTCTCAAGTGTCACTTCCTCAGGTAGGCTTTCCCAGATAAGCCTATTTAAAATTACACCCACAGCCAATATTTCTGATCCCTTTAATCTGTTCTACTTTCTCAATTTCCCCATAACACCTAGTACATTTTATTTTACCATATGATTTACCTATTGATTTTGTTTAAGATACGCCATTTTCCTTTACCTTAAGAGAATGTAAATTGAATAAAGGAAGAGATGTATTTTGTTCATGGTGTAATTTTTGTACCTAGCAGTGGCTGGCATATACTAACACCTCAAAAACCTAATGAGTGAACAAGTTTGTTTCTATTTCATAAAACTTCTTTCATAATACATTAATTTTACAAGCTACAAGTAGAACTACCATTGGACCCAGCAATCCTATTACTGGGCATCTACCCAGAGGAACAAAGGACATTCTATAAAAAAGACATCTGCACTCGCATGTTTATAGCAGCACAATTCACAATTGCAAAGATGTTGAAACAACCCAAGTGCCCATCAATACATGAATGCATTAATAAAATGTGGTATATGTATACCATGGAGTTCTACTAGGCCACAAAAAACAATGATGATCTAGCATCTCTTTATTATCTTGGATAGAGCCGGAGCCCATTCTACTAAGTGGAGTATCACAAGAATGGAAAAACAAGCACCATATGTACTCACCATCTAATTGGTATTAACTGACTTAACTGACCAACACTTAAGTGCATATAAAGTAATAACATTCATCGGATGTCAGGCAGGTGGGAGGGCGGAGGAGGGGTTGGGTATATTCACACCTAGTGGGTGCAGTGCACACCATCTGGGGGATGGACACACTTGAAGCTCTGACTTGGGTGGGGCATAGGCAATATACATAACCTAAACATTTGTACTCCCATAGTATAAAAAAAAATTAAAAAGAAAATAAAAAAGAAACAAAGGAAAAACAGAAAATAAAATTTAAAAATCACCTCCATGTATATGTATAAATGAACAGATTTTATCAAATTTGAATATCTGCCACATTTATTCCACATTTAATGCTGTATTAAAAGTATTAAAATTATAAAAATAATAATTTTATAATAAAATAAATTCTGTTGTTCTTTGAGCTATTTTTATCTGGAATTCATAGGAAGGCCCTTCTTCTGGGAAGTTCAAGGAAACTTGGATATCTAGGAAGCTGTGACTTAGCAGATAACATCTCAACATAATAATAGCATCACAGAATACCTTCAGAGTTATATATTTAGTTTATCTAAAAGAAATTGAAAACATATAATTTGACTGTAATTATACTGTTGGATGAAAATCATTATGAATTTTTTTCCTAATTGTTTAGAAATTATAGAATAGAATTACACAGCTACGTAAGGAATAAAATGCTAGGTCACTAATAGCAAGGTCATTATCAGGTAGTTTTAAAATTTTTTCAATTATGATGACAAAGAACATATTTTAAAAGTTAGTAATATAGAAAATAGTCTTTTCTCACAGTTAGAGTGGCCGTATGTCTAAATTTTCACATTAAAGTCCAAAGACACAAATTTGTTGGCAAAGCATTAGCATCTGTTCTAAGTTAATAGTTATATTAAGAAGACTGTGTATAGGAACTTAACTACTTCAGATCAGGACAAAGGAAGTTGCAAATGACTGTCACATCTGCCCACCAATAAGAAAATATCTGATAAACATTTTTTTTTTTTTTTTTTGAGACAGAGTTTCACTGTGTTGCCCAGGCTGGAGTGCCGTGGCGTCATCCTAGCTCACAGCAACCTCAAACTCCTGGGCTCAAGCAATCCTTCTGCCTCAGCCTCCCGAGTAGCTGGGATTACAGGCATGCACCACCATGCCCCGCTAATTTTTTCTCTATATATATATTTTTAGTTGTCCAGATCATTTCTTTCTATTTTTTAGTAGAGACGGGGTCTCGCTCTTGCTCAGGCTGGTCTCGAACTCCTGACCTTGAGCCATCCATCTTCCTGGGCCTCCCAGAGTGCTAGGATTACAGGCGTGAGCCACCGTGCCCGACCCTGATAAACATTTTTAAACCCTTGAGAGCTGTAGATGAAAACAAAGTCTAAATGAACTGTATTTTAAAGAAATACGATCCTTATGATCTATTATTTCCCTTGGGAGGCATGGGGGAAAGAGAAATAAACCTGACAGGAGATAATGCAGGAGTAAGTGGGGGGAAAGGCCCAAAACTTTAATTTTGGTAACTTTTTATTTTAATATATTTTTAAAGAAAAGTTGTAAAAATTGTACAAAGAGCTACCATCATCTCTTTTCTCAGATTGATCTTTTGTTTTCATTTTGCCTCATTTGCTTTGTCATCTGCTGTCTCTGCTAATGATTCATCAATCTATTTACATATATATTTTCCTGAACTATTTTAGAGTAAATTGGGGAAATTTACCTTAAATATTTAAGTGTGAATTTCCTAAAAATATGGGCATTCTTTTAAATAACCACAGTACGGTTATCAAAATCAGAAAATTTAATATTGATAAAATTCTATTACCTAACCCAGAGTACATGCTCAAATTTTGTCAATTTTCCCAGTAAAGCCCTTTACAGTATTTTTTCTCTACTCCATGCTATGCATTATCTTTAGTTGTCATGTCCCTTTATTCTTCTTTATTTCCAAATAGTTCTTCTGTCTTCTTTTGTATTTCTTGACTTTAACATTTTTTAAAGCACAGGTCAGATGTTTGTTTATTTGTTTTGCATAATATCTAATTTGTCTGTGTTAATGTTTCCTCATAATTAGATTCAGGTTAACCAATTTTGTTAGAATACATCATATCAGAAGGCACATAATATCAGTTTGACCTAATACTGGTTATGTTAGTACTGATCAATTTGTTACTAGCCAAGTTTCAGTGAACTTGTAGACCAGAATGATAAATTAAATTCTGATGCAGCCCAGAAGCAGAGACCAAAGTCCTTCTTTTCCGTCTTTTTTTTCTCCCTGGGATTTCATCAAAAGCAAGACAGTACGTAGGAAGTTAAGGCAGGGCTGTAAAGCAAAGAGATCTCTTCAGAATTTAGTGATGCTTATATTCCAAGCCCTTTGGAAGGAGTTGGGGAGGGACCTAACATCGATTTTAAATTATTTGAAACCAGAAGGGAACTGACATTAGCTAAAGCTACAGCATAGCACACACTCCAAGCCTCGTTCTGGATTAATTTGTATATAAGGCCTTCACAATTGAGGTCTTACAGAAGACAGGGTAATCCTTTCCTGGGAATAAGTTTTATCTATCACCGTGCCTTTGGTTCTTTCTAAAATAGAATAAAATATTTTGAGATATCCAAAGAAACAAAGAAATGGAACTGATAATAAAGTAAAATATTAAACACTAAGATTTATTTAACTGTTAGGATTAGTTTATATATATTTGAGGAAAAGGTGGACTTAATGTGCAAATGACAGAGATTTTCAGCAGAGAAACTTAAGTCCTAAACAAAAAGAATTACATGAAAATTTTGGTACTGAATAATTTAATATCTAAAATAAAGGATGAGGGCGGGTACAGTGGCTCAAGTCTAAAATCCTAGCACTTTGAGGGCATTGCTTGAGCCCAGAAGTTTAAGAGAAGGCTGAGCAACATAGTGACATTCTGTCTCTCCAAAGAATAGAAGAAAATTACCAGATGTGCTAGTGCATGCCTGTAGTCCCAGCTACTCAGGAGGCTGAGGCAGGAGGATTGCTTGAGCTTAGGAGTTTGAGGTTGCAGTGAGCTATGATAATGCCAGTGCACTCTAGCCGAGGCAACAGAGTGAGATCCTGGCTCAAAAACCCCCAAAAAACTAAAAACAAAAAAGGAATGGATTAAATTTCCAAAATATCAGCAGACTAGATATAGCAGGAAAAAAGAAAAAGATCAATAAAATGTATCCAGTCTGAACACAGAGAAAAAAACTAATAAGAAGGAAACTCAACAGAACTTCAGAGACCTATGGTAAAATATCAAATGATCTAATGTACACATATTTGGATTTCAAGAAAGAGGAGATGATATAATGTCAAGCAATTTTACAAAATTGATATAGTAAGACAGCATACCAAAGAATTTCAGAAAACCCCAAGCAGGTTAAATAAAAGTACAAAACACATAGCCTAGTGGCTGAAAATCAAAGTTAAAGAGAAATCTTAAACATATCCACAGAGAAAAAAAAAAAAAAGAAACATACTTTGCATTCAATAAAACAAGAGTAGAAAAGCAATTGATATAAAAAGCAATGGAATCCACAAGAAGGTGAAATAAACCTTCACAATTATGAAAGGAGAAAACAACCAACGAATAAAAATGATTAACAATAAAATTGTATACTTAGTGAAAATATGGTTTTAAAAAAGCAAGATAAAAGCATTTTTTAAGATACACAAAGCTGAGAGAAATGTTATCAATGAACCCTCACTGCAAGAAATGGTAAAAGAAGTTTTTCAGGTTGACAAGAAAATATCCCAGATGAAAGTCCATGTATATAGAAAGAATGAAGGGCCCATGGAAGAGTAAATATATGAATAAATTAAAAGACAATTTCTTGTCAAAATCATTCAAAAAACTGATTTAATGGAAAATTAATAATGTATTAAATGCATATATATCTTTAGAAATCTGTATGTATTATATAAAATAAGTATGTATATATCTATATTCTAATTATTCAACTTGTCCCTCATCTCCATATTTGGTGTTATACATTGTTCTACATTTTATTTCTATATATAGAGATATTTTACATCTATAATTTTATATATATTCAATATATTTTATATATGTATAAATATATTATATATTTTATAATTACATCTAATTATATATTATGATGTAATATATTTCTTATATAATGCATTACATTTGTATGCATGTTATATATTTATAAATATTTGTATATAATATATTTATAATATATATTTTAGATATATTCAATATTTGTCTATATGGAAACACTATATACAGAATATAACATGATGAATTTTGGCTTATAAAATGTTTATAAAAATAGAACATCTATGGAAATATTTGAAGTAAATATTTACATATTGAAATATTTAGGAAATACTACTAAAGATATTATTCATTTAGTGGAATTTGTTCTGAGTTTGTCAAGTTCCTTAGAAGCTATAAAGTGATTATTTTCTCAATCAAAGTTATTATTACATTACAGAAATGAGACAATTGGAAGAGAGAACATCTTCAAATTTATTATCCTAAAAAGGACAACTTCAAGAAATATTTGTAGACAATTCTATAAGAAAATCCAATTGAAAAAATATTACATTAAAAATGTTATAATAAACTGATTACAATACATAAATATATATTTTCTGTTTAAGCTTATTTAAATTCTCAGATAATATAACGCTTTGAGAACATTAATTTACAAAGATATGTGGTATTTTGAAGAAATTATTCAATTTTATTTAAAAAATATTTTTGAATAGGTACTTTTATGTGAACACCAATATAATAAAACAAAAATTTAGGTTACTAAATTTTTAAATATTTTATATTTGTATTAATATTATAAAAATTTATTGCAATCTATCATTCTCATATGAGCCATATATTGGATCATAGATAATAACGTCAACCTTAATAAAGATATATGCATTTTTATAGGAGATAGAATCTTACATCAAAGTATAAAAATTGCTGTCAAAAATCTTGCTTACAGTCAGGAGGTAGAGTTCTAGCCAGTGATCTGGAGATAACTAACCCTCTGAAGGTCATTTAACCTCTTTGAGTTCAATGTCATCACACAGGAAATGATAGGGTTACACTGATTATTAAGGAGTTATCCATTTATACTATGTAGTTCACTGGTCTATAGAGAAGGCACGAACCACAAATATTTGGACAAGTCATATATGAAATATGTAGTTTCTTTCACACAGTAGCATCAATTGGAAACCATTCTTAAGAACTAAGGAGTCATATTTTTCTTTATTGAAATGAACACTGAATGAAAATATAATACACAAAAGATCTCTGGACCAGTTTTTCCTCAATTACATCGAATTGTAAATCAGATTTTTTTTTTTGCTCAAACTTCAGGAATGAGATTGAAAGGAAATTGGCCACAACATATGTAAAGAAGATTTGATGGGAAAAGGAACACTTGAAAAGGAGAAAAACAAATTATCTTTAACAGCAGTTAAGGATGATGGAAAATACTGCTGTAAAAATTACTCATGGATGAAAAATGGCTGATGATTCACAGGCCATATTGACCAATGATTGTTGAAAACATAGAAAAAGGAAAAGCTCAACTTGTAGCAGTTAGCTATAACTTAAAGCTTTATATAAGTATAAACATTTAGAAAAATATATGCAGTGTAAACAACAGGAACAAAGAGAAATAGCACCTTAAAACCAATACAGAAATCTCTACTAAAAGTAAAGATTGGATGGAAGCCTCACATACAATATCTTAGTCTTCTTGCTCCTGTGAACAGTGACATGTTCCCAGCACTATCTTTGATTACAAACAGCTAACTTGATGATATTATGTGTTTCATTATCTGGTGCAATCTATCACTGTGGTAGCTAAACAAATTACCTGTCAAAACTTTCTGCCAGAATTTGAGTACACAAATAATATTCTACACCTGATACTTAAATTCCCACTCAGCCAGATTATTTTAAAGTAAAAGTGGAAGACAAATTTCCTATTTTAATAATTACCTTAATCTTAGAATGAGTTAGGGAGAATTTCCTCCTCAATTTTCTGGAACAGTTTCAGGAGAATTGGTATTAGTTTTTATTTGTACGTTTGATAGAATTTGGCTGTGAATCTATCTGGTCCTGGGCTTTACATTTTTTAGAGATTTTTATTACTGATTCAATCCTGTTACTTGTCATTGGTCAGTTCGGGCTTTCTATTTCTTCCTGGTTCAATCTGGGGAGGTTTCATGTATCTAGACATTTATCCATTTCTTCTAGTTTTTCTAGTTTGTGAGCATATGGTTAATAAAAGTCTCTGAAAATATTTTGTATTTCTGAGATATCAGTTGTAATGACTCCTTTCTAATTTCTGATATTGTTTATGTAGATCATCTCTCTTTTTTCTTTAGTCTAGCTAGAAATTTATCAATTTGTTTATCTTTTCAAAAAACCAACTTTTGTTTTTGTTGATCTTTCACGTACATTTTTTTGATCTATATTTTATTTAGTTCTGCTGTAATCTTCGTTATTTCTTTTCTCTTGCTAACTGTGAGTTTGGATGGCTGCTGTTTTTTCTAGTTTCTTGATGTGTGAAGTAAGATTGTTAATTTGTGATCTTTCTACTGTTTTTTTTTTTTTTTTTTTTTTTTATACATAGTTTAAATTTTTTTCCCAGGCTAGAGTGAGTGCCGTGGCGTCAGCCTAGCTCACAGCAACCTCAGACTCTTGGGCTCAAGTAATCCTACTGCCTCAGTCTTCCAAGTAGCTGGGACTACAGGCATGTGCCACCGTGCTCAGCTAATTTTTTCTATATATTTTTAGCTGTCCAATTAATTTCTTTCTATTTTTGGTAGAGACGGGGTCTCGCTCTTACTCAGGCTGGTCTCGAATCCTGAGCTCAAACAATCCGCCCGCCTTGGCCTCCCAGCATGCTAAGATTACAAGCGTGAGCCACCGCCCCCGACCGATCTTTCTACTGTTTTGATGCAGACTTTTAATGCTACAAACATCCCTCTTATCACTTCTTTTTCTGTATCCCACAGTTTCGGCATGTTGTGTTTCCATTTTTATTAGTTTCAATATTTAAAAAAAAAATTCTGTCTTAATTTCTTTTTTGACCAATGAGTATGTTGTTTAATTTCTTGAGTATGCTGTTTAATTTCCATGAATTTCTATAGTTTCTGAAGTTCTTATTGGTGTTGATTTTTTGTTTTATTCTGCTGTAGTTTGAGAAGATACTTGATATCATTTTGAGTTTGTTTTTTTTTTAATTGTTGAGACTTGTTTTGTAGCCTAATATATGGTCTATCTTGGAGAATGTTCTGTGTGCTTATGAGAAGAATGTATATTCTATTGAGTAGAATAGGTAGAATGTCATTGGGTCATTGGGTAGAATGTTCTCTAAATGACTTTTAAGACCAGTTGATCTAAAGTTCAATTTAAGTCCAATGTTTCTTTGCTGATTTTATGTCTTGATAATCTGTCTAATGCTGTGAGTGAGGTGTTGAAGCTCCCACTATTATTATATTGTTGTCTATCTTTTTCTTAGGTCTAGTAATATTTGTTTTATGAATCTAGGTATTCCAGTGTTGAGTGCATATATATTTATGATTGCTACAAACTTTTGCTGAATTGACGTTGACATTTTATATTATAAAAGCATTATTATACAATATATGTTGACATTTGTGTCTTTTCAAATTGCTTTTGATTTACAGTCTATTTTATAACATAAGTATAGCTATTCCTGTTTACTTTTGATTTCTTTTGGAAGAAATATATTTTACCACCCCTTTACTTTCAGTCTATATAAGTCTTTACTAATAAGGTGAGTTTCTTACAAGCAGCAAAGAGTTGGAGCATGTTTTTTTAATCCATTCTGCCAGTCTATATCAGCCACATACCAAAACCAGACAAGGAGACAACAAAATATAAAACTACAGACCAATATCCCTGGTAAACCTGGATGCAAAAATCATTAACAAAATACTAGGAAATGAACTCCAACAGCACATCAGAAAGATACTACACCATGATGAAGTGGATATCATTCCAGGGATGCAAGGATGTTTCAACATACAGAGATCAATAAATATGATACATACCATAAACAAAATTGAGGACAAAAAAAAAATAATCATTCCAATAGATGCACAAAAGAATTTGATAAAATTCAGCATCCTCATGATGAAAACCTTCAAAAAACTAGGCATACAAGGAACATTCCTCAAAATAATAAAGACTATTTATGACAAACCCACAGCCGACATCATATGCAATGGTGAATGGTTAAAATCATTACTTCTAAGTGACACAAAACAGCAATGCCCATTTTCACCACTCCTATTCAACTGGAAGTCCTAGCCAGAGAAATCAGTTAAGAGAAAGAAATAAAAGGCATCCAAAAGTAAAAGAGGAAGTCAAATTATTCCTGTTCACTGATGATATGATCTTATGTCTAGAAAACTCTAAAGACATCACCAAAAACTCAGATTTGATAAATGAATTCAATGAAGTTTCACGATAAAAACTCAATGTACGAAAAATCATTAGTATTTCTGTATAACAATTACAATGAAGTTGAAAACCAAGCCAAGAAGGCAATCTCAATTACAATAACTACAAAAAAACCCAAAAAGCAAAAACACACACAGACACACACACACGCACACACACAAACCTAAGAATATATCTAACCAAGGAGGTAAAAAAATCTCTTTAAGGAAAATCATGGATTACTGATAAAAGGAATAGTAGATGACCCAAAGAAATGGAAAAACATTTCATGCTCATGGATTGGAAGAATTAATATCGTTAAATGACCATGATTCCCATAACAATCTACAGATTCAATGTAATCTCTGTCAAGATACCAACCATCTTTTTTTCACAATATTAGAATGAGCAATCCTAAAATTCATATGGAACCAAAAGGAGACCTAATAGTCAAAGAAATCCTAAACATAAACGATGAAGCTGAAGGCAGCACATTACCTGACTTGAAATTACATTGTAAGGTGATAGTAAACAAAACAGCATGGTACTGGTGTAAGAAGAGGCACATAGATCAATAGAACAGAATGGAGAACCCAGAAATAAAGCCACATATCTACAGCCAACTCATCTTTGATGAAGTCAACAAGAACATACACTGATGAAAGGATGCCCTTTTCAATATGCATGCTGGGAAAAATTGGATCACCATATGCCAGAAGTATGAAACTGTACCCCTATCTTTCATTATATACAAAAATCAACTCAAGATAGATTAAAATTTTAAATTTAAGACCTAAAACCATAAAAATATTAGAAGAAAACTGAGGTAAAACTCTTATGGACACTGATCTTCGCATAGAATTTATGACTAAGACCTCAAAAACACAGGAACAAAAAGAAAATTAGACAAATGGAACTTAATTAAACTTAAAAGGTTCTAGGAAGCAAAATATATAATCAACAGAGTGCACAGACAACCTTCAGACAGGGAGAAAGTATTTGCAAACTATGCATTTGACCAGAGACTAATATCCAGAATTTACAAGGAATTCAAACAACAACAACAAAACAATTTCATTAAAAAGTAGGCAACAAATATAAATACACATTCATCAAAAGAAAACATACAAATTACTAATAGGCATATGAAAAATTGCTCAACATCAGTAATCATCAGAGAAATGCAAACTAAAACCACAATAAGATATTATCTTACACCAGCCATAATGGTATTATTAAAAAAAAAAAATAAAAGATGTTGCCAAGTATGTGGAGAAAAGACAACACTCATACACTGTTGGTAGGTATGCGAAGTAATACAACCTTTATGGAAAATGATACGGAGATTTCTCAAAGAACTAAAAATAGAATTTAACATTTGATCCAGCAATCCCACCACTAGGTATTTACCCTAAAGAAAATAAATCATATCAAAAAAATCTGTACTTGTATGTTTATTGAAGCACTATTCATAATAGCAAAAATATGGAATCAACCTAAGTGCCCATCAATAAATGATTGGATAAAGAAAATGTGTTATATATACAAAAAGGAATGCTATTCATCCATACAAAAGTTTGAAATCATGTATTTTGTAGCAACACGGATGGATTTGGAGGCCATTATCTAAAGTGATACAATTCAGACACAGAAAGAAAAATACCACATATTCTGACTTATAAGTAAGAATGTGCAACCAGGGCATAGATTGTGGAATTATAGAAAATGGAGACTGGGAAGGATAGGAGAATTGAAGATGGGTAGATGATGAGAAATTATGTAATGGGTACAATGTATATTATTTGAGTGATAGATACACTAAAAGCCCTGACTTCACCGCGATATGTCAATGCAAAAAAATTTACATTTGTATCCCACAAATTTATACAAATAAAAATAAATAAGCTTAGAGTCTAATCGAAGTCATGGATGGTTATTGCAACAACTATATTAAAATTTCTGAAATAAAATAATTATCTTAAGAACAAAAACATAATAGTGGAAAGATTTGACACCAAAGAGAAACTTCCAGTTAGCTACTGTGTTAGCTGCAAATCTTTGCCATAACCAAATCAGAAAATGTTCCTGAAACTATGAATTCCTTGATGTACTATATTAATAAGATCAATAAATAATTAGGGACAATGTGGTCAATAATAGGACTAACAGATGACAAACACAGTACTGGGAAAATTTTGAAAAAAATCCTCATTTAATGCTTCAGAGCTATGCTAAACTAATCAAAATTTGTACTTTGAGAAGAAATAAGATAACAAAATGTAGGTGTGAACATATAACAAGACATCTACAGAAAAGTCAGCCACGGAATCTTGAAAAACTCTCAATTAGCTTATTTTTGAAGCAGCCTTCATGCAATGGACACAGGGGTTTTGTATTTCAGAACCACCTCTCCCACCAAACTGTGGTGTCCATGACAGATGTAAATCTCAGTGTCCTGATTGAGCCTATAACCATTCACATTTTATCACGAAAGATGAAATCTTTATCAAAAAAGATGAAATCATTTTATCAAGAAAGATGAAATCAACCATTTGGAAATATTGTCATCCAATCATTTTATAGTTCAAAATTAGCCACCAAAGTTCCTGAATTTATTGTCACAGAAGAATGGTGATTTCTAGTCTGAAAAATTATAGATGCTAACCACAATTTATCCGTGCTTTCTTTCATTTTCTTTGTAAAACTGATCTGAGTAAGACTCTTTGCCACTTTTAAGATAGAGAACCAGCAGGCCTTACTCAATAAGGAGTCATAAGACCTGAACCAAGGTCTCTTGTAAAACAGGAAGTGGTGGAGAAGCTGGCCAAAACCAGCTAGAACCAAGGTGACCATGAAAAAGAACCTTAGGTTACCCTCACTGTTCATTACACCCTGCTTATAATGTATTATCATACTAAAAGAAACTCCTACCAGTGCCATGACAGTTTACAAATGCCATGGCAACTCCCAGAAGTTACTGTATATGCTTTGAACTGGAACAAGACAAGGTTGCCCACTGTCACCATTTCTATTTAACATAGTGCTAGAAGTCCTAGCCAGAACAATCACACAAGACAAGGAAATCAAGGGTATCCAAATGGGTAAAGAAGAAGACAAACTATTGCTCTTTGCTGATGATATTATTTTATGTCTAGAAAGCCCCTAAGATTCTGAAAAGAGACTCCTGGAATTGATAAATAAATTCAGCAAAGTCTCAAGTTACAAAATCAATGTGTACACATCAGTAGCATTCCTATATACCAAGAACAATTAAGCTGAGAATCATATCAGAGACTCAATACCTTTCAAAATAGCAACAAAGAGGATCAAATGCCTAGGAATATATTTAACCGAGACATTGAAAGACCTCTACAGGGAGAACTATGAAACACTGAGGAAAAAAATTGCAGAGGATGTAAACAAATGGAAAAACATCATGCTCGTGGGTAGGCAGAATCAACATTATTAAAATGTCTTATACGACCCAAAGTGATTTACAGAATATAATTATCATTAAAATACCAATGTCATTTTTTTTGCAGACATAGAAAAAATAATTCTACACTACATACAGAACCAGAAAAAAGCCTGTATAGCCAAAGCAACCATACGAAAAAGAATGAATTGGGAGCCATCACTTTGTCAGACTTTCAAACAAAGCTATAAGGCTATATTAACTAAAACACCATAGTACTGGTATAAGAACAAAGACATAGACCAAAAGATCAGAACAAAGAACCTAGATATAAAACCATCCTCAAATTGCCATCTGATCTTTGACAAAACAAACAAAAACATACACTGGGGAAAAGAATCCCTAGTCAATAAATGGTTCTCGTAAAATTGAATAGCGACATGTAGAAGACTAAAACAAGATCTGCATCTCTCAACACTCACAAAAATTGATTCATAATGGATAGCAGACTTAAACCTAAGGCATGAAACTGTAATAATTCTAGATGAAAATATTGGAAAACTCTTACAGATATCAGCATAGGCAAAGAATTTATGAAGAAGACCCCAAAGGCAATCACAGAAACAAGAAAAGCAAATAAATGGAACATGATTAAATTAAATAGCTTTTGCACATCCAAGGAATCAATGAATAGAGTGAATAGACAATCTACAGAATGGGAGAAAATATTTGCATGCTATACATCTGACAAAGGACTGATAACTAGAATCTACAAAGAACTCAAGCAAATCAGCAAGAAAAAAATCAAATAACCCCATTAAAAAGTGAGCAACAGACATGAACAGAAACTTTTCAAAAGAAGACAGACTAATGACCAACAAACACATGAAAAAATGCTCAACATTCCTAATCATCAGGGAAATGCAAAGCAAAACCACAATGAGATATTTCCTAACATGAATGAGAATGGCTTTTATCAAAAAGTCCCAAACAGCAGGTGTTGGCATGGATGTGGAGGGAAAGGAATACTTATGTATTGTTGGTGGGACTGAAAACTAGTACAATCTCTATGGAAAACAGTATGAAGATAACTCAAAGAACTTAAAGTAGACCTAGACCTATCATTTGATCCAGCAGTCCCATCTTTGGATATTTACCCAAAGGAAAAAAAGTCATTTTATCAAAAAGACACTTGCACTAGAATGTTTATTGAAGCACAATTCACAATCACAAAGATGTGGAATCAACCCAAGTGCCCATCAATTCATGAGTGAATTAATAAAATATGGTATATGTATACCATGGAGTACTACTCAGCCATAAAAAAATGGTGAACAAATAGCTTCTGTAACAATCTGGATGAAAATAGAGACCATTCTTCTAAGTGAATATCACAAGAATGTAAAATCAAACACTACACGTACTTACTATTATATTGGAACAAATCGATCAACTCTCGTGTGGACATATGGTAGTAAAACTCAACGGAAATCAAGCAGGTGGGA
>CAUYSK010092065.1:0-15829 GCA_963575035.1 Avahi laniger
ATCAAAAACAAAACACTAAAAGTCAAAGATTATTATTTTTTTGATCATTGGTTAAATAACTTCAAGTGAATGTGCCACCCAGATTTAATGGTATGATGTGCAGGACAGGCAGCACAAAAGCAGTTTTTGGTAAAAAAAAAAAAAAATATATATATATGTGATGACCTAATTCTTCATTAAATGATGTCATATTTAACAACCAACCAACTGCAGTTAAATCATTTATCACGTTCAAAGTTAAAATACTCATCTGATGGGATATCTTTGCTTTCTACATTTCATCATATAAAATAAGGTCAATATTATATATAAAATGCAGTCAACAGAAACCCTTCTCAAACTCAGTAGAAATTTTGAACTCTCATGTCAAATTTTGTTTTATCTGCCCAATATTTGGCAGATCGATTTGATTTACTTCAGATGTTGGTCATTTATTTGTATTTGCTGTTAATGTCATTATTATAATACGCAAAACAATTAGAAGGATTTTATTCATATATCATGTTTGTATACAATTGACCAAGAGCTAGAAAACTGTGCAAATTTCACTTTCCTTGGCTTATATGGTTTCAGCTCAGCATGTACTAATTTTAAGAGAAGAAATGCTATTCAACTAAGTGTTTTTCTTACTTGTCTTTCATTCTTTGGATTTACTAAAAATAGACGCTTGGCCAAGTTGTTCACTTATACCACTGGCATCTGAGCATGCAGAGGCTAAATGTGATAGTATAATGAGTTTCAAATTACCCAATTCAACAGTTCTCTGCTATTAGGAGACAAAGGAATGCAGTATGTGTCATTATTCTAATGAGCCACATGCTCTGGTTTCTCTAATGCAGAACTGAATTAACAGGCATTTCTGTTATTGCTATCTCTACTCTCAAGAATTCAAACAAATGTTGAGATTAACTTTAGCTTATAGAGGCATGTTTCCTAGTCTGTAAGGAAATTCCTTAAAGATAGTGGCATGGTTTCCATTTGGAAGCAAGTACTTAAACATATCGAGACAATTTAGAAAAGAAAAAAATAATCCTACTTTTGTTCATTTTATTTGTGGAGTGATGCATTAAGTATTAGATTTAGTCACAAGAGAATACGTGGATTCATGAAAATATTTACTAACTTAGAACTGGAAGCTTCCTTGGTAGACATCCAGTGGAGAGAATTCCAGGAAATCAGGGATACATTTCGCTATAGGGAGCTCTTAGAAGATTCAGACGTGGAATTATGACTGCTTTTACATGCATTATCCCTGATCTGTAGTGACTCAGCATGGGTGTGGGTGATCTAGAACACAGGTTTCTGAGTGCCTCATATGAACACCTTAGAAATACTCTGAAGTTTTGTCTGTGTTGAGTCTGAATTTAGATTGTTTTAATGATCACTTTGATGCATTAGTTAACCTTGATTACTGCTATCATATGAATGTTTGGTGTCCTCTTAAATTTCATATGTTGAAACCTAATCCCCAGTGTGATGGTATTAAGAGGTGGGACCTTTAGGAGGAGATTAGGTCATGAGGGTGGTGTCTCTCTTGTCCCTTCTTCCATGTGAGGACACAAGGAAAAGGCATCCAAACAGACTATGACAGTTACTAATTAAGAGATACTGTGGGTATTAGTCCGTTTGGGCTGCTGTAACAAAATACCATAAATTTGAGGGCTTATAAACAACGGAAATGTCTCACTGTTCTGAAGTCTGGGACATGTTAGATCCAGGCTCTAGCAGATTTGGTTTCCGGTAAGAGCCTGCTTCCTGGTTCATAGACGGCACCTTCTTGCAGTGGCCTCATATTGGCAGAAAGGGCAGGTGAACTCTCTGGGGCTTCCTCTCTAAGGGCACTAATCCCATTCATGGGAGCTCCACCCTCAGGACCTAATCACCTCCCACAAGCCCCACCTCCTAATACCATCCTGTTTGGGTTTGGTTTTCAACATACGAATTTTGGGAAGGACACAAACATTAAGTCAGGAGTGGGTGTGTTGAGCATTCGGCACTCCAACTGGTGCAGCGAGCAGCTCAGAAGGTGGACGTGCTCTGCTGCCAAGTGCCTGACGGATGGTGGACACATTTAGATAATTGGATTAAGAACCTTCCTTCAGCTGGAAGTCATTTGGAATTCACAGGCAGGAAAACTCATCTTGGGGAGCAGGTTATGAACTGGCCCTGGTAGGGGCATAACGGATGTGAGGACAAAACACAGGTAACCAGCAGTCACTCAGTTGAGGTGCTGAGCAAAAAGAGAAGCCTCGCTGGGGAAACGGCAGGGTGGCATCACAACCCAAACGGGGGGGCTTTGACTGGGAACATGTCAAAGTGGCAGGCAGAGTGGGTGATGTTCACTGAGCAGAGGAAGGATGTGCTGAAATCGCTATTCACAGAGCTGAAAGCAAAAGCTCGCCGTTCCCGCGAAGCAGTTAGAAGTAAAGAGAGCACGGCGGAGGCCAGATGTGAAACGTGGGTATACAGGATGAAAGGAGGCATAATTCAAAAACAACACCACGATTTTAAGACCAGGTTAGGCCGGGTGTGGTGATTCAGGCCTATAATCCCAGCGCTTTGGGAGGCCAAGACGGGAGGATCGCCTGAGGCCAGACGTTGAGGTTACAGTGAGCTATGCTCTCACCACTGCACTCCAGCCTGGTGACAAAGTGGGACCCTGTCTCTTAAAAGAAAAAAAAAGAACCAGGTGACTTGGAAGTTACTGTTTTCCATGAGGAGATTGGAAATAATTGGAAGCAGCTGCTGGTTTGATGGTAAAAAAGTGAATCGGTTTATGAGGGGTAGGAAATCATGTGAGAGATGTCCTCCTAAACATGCCCAGCCTCCTGCCCTGCTTCCCTCTCCTCTCTGCACAGTGGAGGCTCTTTGCCTTCTTTCACGATCCGGCCCCCCTAAAGGCCAGGAACACGGAGAGCACATTCTCTCTGACTCTTTCCCTCTCAGGCCAGTCACGGCAGCAAACCCCATGACTTCTCAAGGACTGGACAATGGGCAGCGATGGGGCGTAGCTTCACTGGTACCAGGCAGACATGTCATCTGTTCATCCCCATCTTCCGGTAGTTCTCCTATCTCTCAGTGGGTTCTGGGCAAGGAAAAGGGTGTGGCCAAACCCCACGGATCTCATTTTTACTTGTTGGATTCAAAGCAGGGATATTGGGTATCCAGGAGGCCATTAGAGATAATGTATCTGTGTCTGCTTATATTTGCGATGTTTTCCTATCTTCTGCTGTCGATGTGTCAGGTGTTGACTTGGTTTTCAGCTCAGGAGAATGCAGAAGGTCACAAGGAGTTTGTATGACAAGGTCTTGCAGTGCAGTCACTCTGCTCATTCCCACCTCAGTTCTATAAAGAGGGGAAGGCTAGAGATAGGAGTTTAGAGAAATCCTGTACGTTTTCAAATCACAAAATTCCCAGTGACCTGCTACATTCTAATCTGCATTTCCTCAACGTCACAGACAGTGAATGTGAGAGTAACACAGATGTCCTGCCTGGATATGGGCAGCTCCTGAGTGTCCCCAGGCAGCCTGTCAGATAAGACTGACCAGAGTCCTTACAAATTGGGTTTGCTTTTGACCAAGAATTAGAAAGTAAATTCAGGTAGAAAAATCTTTTCTTAAGAATGGATTTGATACCAAGCAAAAATTCTTCCTAACATACGGTTATGGTCGCTGTCACCACTATTTAAAAAGCACCTACTGTGTACATCAGGTGTATGATAAATACCTGACTTTCCTGTATGTGCTTTGTCCTCACAGCAATCCTAGGAGATGCGTGTTATTTCCCCAATCTACAGATGGGGAAGTAGAGGCTTAGAGCTCAAAGAGGTTGTTTGAGGTCACTTTGGTAGTGAAGTCAGGGTCATGCTGCCTTCTTTCTTTCATAATCAGAAACTCGTGGCTTCTGAAAGGCCTCGCAAACATGTGCTGTTGCCACCTCCCGGCCAGGATTTGCAAGGCTAGGAGAGGACAGACAGGGTCAGCCCGGGGCAGCAGCCTGGAGGAGCCCAGTGCTGAACGCCCAAGTCGGCTGTGAGTGAAAATGTTCCAGCAGTCTTGCCTGGCTCTGCTGATGCCTGGTCAGGGGAAGGCGAGTCTTGTATTTTCCAGAGTTCTAAATCATGCAAATGATGTCACAGCAGGCCTGATTGCCTCGTTTACTGTTGTCCCAGTTCAAAGATTGAATGCCACCACGTTGACATGGAGACAAGGATTTAAGGTTGGTTGCTAAATGGCCAAACTGGAATGGACATGAGGGGTCTTTTATGCCCACCCTTGCTGTGATGAGGAGAACAGAACCCAGCGATGGCAAACTGACGTGCCACAGGCCACACTGCTCTTGCTGTTGTTTTACTAATGTTATTAACATCATCAGTATCAATAGGCCATTTAATACTCACTAGCAGTTTGAAAAGCAAGATCGTATGAGTTATGATGATGAATTGTAGGTACTCTGTGGTTTTAAGTAACTTTTGTCTACTTGTGATTATTATTTTGTTGGATCCTTACAGTAAGAGAAGTCATCCCACCCCCATCCCCCAGCAATTGAGGAAAGGGTTTGGGGGATGTGGGCCCAACAAGGCGGCCAGTAACACAGCTGACCTCTGCCCCAGCTGGCCGTCCCTATGGTCCCCCTGCTGGCAGCACACAGGCCTGTGTCCCTGGTCATATGCCACTCAGCCTCCGAGCCCTGCCGGTGACTGTGTGCCATCCCCAACCCTGCCGTGGAAGGGGATGAGCAGTCCGCCAGTCAGGAGGGCACACAGGTGGAGTCCGTGCCTTGCAAGCCGGTGGGCCCAGCCTCCCATCCGCCTCTGCAGCTTCCAGCCTCCACGACTCCCGTCTGTATCCTCTTGTCCTCACTCATCCTCCCTCATGGCCTTCGGAGGAAACACCCCAGACCTCTACCCCTTCCCAGAGCATCCTGGGTCCTGAGGTTCTGCCTCTCCCCTGTGGGAGACATCCTCCCTCCACGTCCCCTTCTTCCCGAGCACATTTGGCATCGGGTAGTCAGCTCATGCGGGAGGCGTTTTCCCGTGTGCTGCGCTCTCTGTAGACGATTATCTACCTGCCCACGTGCTTCCTGACTCCCAGGGCGGCCTCAGTCCCTAGCACCTACTGCCCCAAGCTCTGGGCTCCTTTGTGAGCTTCTGGGTTCATGTTTCCCAACCTGCTCCCATCTCACAAGGGGCCTGGGGCCCCCTGATTTCTCTGGGCCAGGGGTCAGACTCACACTTCCCCTGTGGGCTGGGGACACCTACAGCCCCCTCTCTGTGACTGGCCACCACGGCAGACCAGCTGCACAGCGCAGTTGTCCCTGGATGAGGCAGATGAGCCGGGGAGAGAATACAGAACAGGTGCTCAGGATGACAGGAACAGACCTGCCTGAGCCAGGATGAGGACAGCAGGAAGCAGGGGCTCGCCCCGCCCCGAGGACACTGGCTCATTACCGTCTCCTGTCTGCGCCACTCTCACGGCCTGGCCAGAATCCAGCCTGGCTGCTCCGCTCAAATCCATGTCTGAGTGCCGTGGCCCTTCATTATTCAGGGCTCCGCAACGTTTACATCATAGGAAAAAGAAAGAACTTCACTGTCATTCACGTGGAGCTCAGGGAGCCAGCAGAGTTGCGGGAAATGCCCAGCGGTGCTGCGAGGAGACATTTAGGCAGCCTCCTGCCAAGGCGGAGAGTAGCGTCCCCCACCACGTCCGCCACCTGAGCTGCACGGCTGCCCAGTGGAGAAGGGAAATGACGACAGAATACACTTGCGTCAGGGGAACTCCAGTCCTGTCCAGGTGAAAACACAGTTATATACCACCTAAAACTTGCAGACAGCAGGTCATACTAATTAAAAAAAAACCTTGACCTTGACAAGAATATCACGCAGCACCCCTGCGGCCAAGCATGGCATCTGTGGGAGCCCACCAGCTGCCGTTGCAGGGCCGCCCTGTTCACTTCTATTCAGTGTCTTGCTCCCGTGCAGATCAGCGTCAGGATAATATCCCAGATACTGTGTCCACAGTCTGACCCTCCCTAGCCCGCAGCCTCTCAGTCAGCCTCCCTCATGGCTGTTATGCTGGGACAGGACAGGGTGAGCTGGTTACCGGGAAAGAGTGTTGAGCATCACACATCTAGGCGGAAAACATCTAGCCAAAGACACGCACGGTTATTACGCAGAAATTGTACAGCTCTCTTGAAAGATATCTCAATGTGGAAGACCTAAACACAAAAAGGGACACATCGTATCTATGATGTAAAGGGTGAAATAGCAGATGTCACGTCTCCCCAATCTATAACCTATAATCTGTAGATCCAATTCAGTGCCAGTATAAACCTCATGAAGGTTTTTTTTTTCAATAAATCTTGAAAAGCTGATTCTAACATGTGTATGATAAACAAAAAGACAAGCACAGCCAGGACCCCCTGAAGAAGAAAAGGGGGAGCCTCACCCTTCTGGCTCTTGGTGCACTTCTAGAGTCTGTGTAATTGTGGCAGCTCAGGTTGAAATAGGGATAGAGAAAGGGAGCAGAACGCAGGCCGGGGGGAGAGAAAGCGGGTTCAGGATGGACGCTCCTCTGGCAGAGCAGGCGGGCCCTGCACGTGAGTGGGTGAGATGGACACCCTGATAACTGTGGTCACACCATGATGCCACATGGAAAAAATGGCATTGCAAACTTAAATACAGAAATACATACACACATCAACCCCAGGGGATTAAAGCCACAGCTGTGAAAGACATCTTAAAACTTTTATAATTCATGTGTAAGAAGAGAGTGAGGAAAAGGGAGTGCTTTTGAAATAAGATGCTGGAAGAGTAAACTGTAAATTAAAAAGTTTGCTAAATTTAACTACATTAAAATTAATACTTATGTTGCCCCCCAAAAAACATCGGCACAAAGTGAAATAGCTACATACTTAAGAAGATATTTCCAACACGTATAGCAAAAAAGTATGTGTATCAGACTCTGTAAAGAAAACATATGAATCAAATAGGTAGAGAAAATGTGAACAGATTTCACAGAAAAAAAATTGGTAGAGCCAAATGATATATTCTTTAGTGACTCCTGTCTATAATGTAAAACTACAGAGCATCAAATTCAGACTCCTGCCCAGGGAAGGGAAGGTGAGCTTTTGGTGAGTCCTGCACAGGAAGGGCCTTGTCTTTCCTACGCACCTGCTTTGTTACTTTCTCAACTATTATGAGGATTTGTTTGCACCTGAAACAGGAAGGAGGGAAACCATGTGCGTTAGCAAAGAAACATCCACATTTTGCAGCATATCATTCAAGAGACCCTTCTCCTGGCCTCTCCCCATTGAGACCTCTGCTAGAAGGACAAGGTTTTCCCTGTGAGACCCGGCAGGACGGCAGCAACCGGCCCTCACTCTCACTGCGGGTCCGGAGCACACATCCCGCTCAGGGAGGCTACCCCGTAGCCCTCTCTCTAGCTCATCCCCTGCTCCTGAGACACCTCCAGGTTTCTCACCTGTGACAGCGCACGGTTCTGTCCAATGTGGACTTACAGTTGCGCTCTGCTGGAGTAGCTGGGAGCGAAAGCGTACAGCCTTGTTGTGAAGGTGTTGGGGGCTGGACCCTGGGTCAGGTGTGCTATTCGCCTTTGGGGCCTGGAGAGACAGATGAACACGCAAACCCTTGCCCAGCTGCTCTTGCCTAGGTGGCTTTGTTCAATCCTGTGGCCACCCCTCAGCATGGTTTGCAGCCTGTGACACGGCCCCACTGCTCTGCCATTCCTTCCTCATCCTCTCAAGCGCTAGCCCCTGCAGCACCCTGGGAGGGCTTGCCCCGTTCTCTTCTTTTCTTTATGCACACTCTGTCCAGTGACCCCCCAGCCTACATCTCTGGTGACATCGGCACGCGGGGAACCATCCTGCAAACCATGGCCTTGTACAGTCGCAGCCTGCTCAGCACCCTGGGCAGACTCTCCGCGACCTGCCTCCAACACGTCAGCACCCGAATCTCCGCTCTTCCAGCAGAAGCAGGGCCCTTCCGGAATCTTGCTGTCCCAGCCAGTGCAAACTTCCCCACCCTCTCTTTTGCTCCTTTAATAAGCATCTTTGTGTTTTCCACGCTGGGAATGAGTCCATGCTTACACTGCTTTCTGCCCTTCCTCACACAGATGCGTACCCTAATTCTGAGGTCGTGTACGTCTGGACCAACGGCTCCACCAAGTCTGTGGTGGTGGCAGAAGACGGCTCCAGACTGAACCAGTACCACCTGATGGGGCAGACAGTGGGCACGGAGAACATCAGCACCAGCACAGGTGGGAGCCCAGCGTGGGCTGTGCCGCCAGGGACACTGAGGGCAGCATTCCTGCTCCCGGCACCACCCTGCAGGGGCCACGTGGGAGGGGGCACCAGCCTCGCACACCCATCCTGGCCAGCAGTGTCTCCTTTGTGACAGCTGTGTGAGTGCTGGCCGAAAGGAGTCCTCCCGCCAGCCCCTCCCTGCAGCTGCTCACAGAGGCACCAGCTGTGGCAGCCGTTGGCATTAAGGGTGATTCCAGGCATTAATCTGTGGTGCATTTGCTCCCGCGGAGCAGGCCCTGCTTGGAGGCCACATGGATCTGCTTACATAAATAACACTCCCCTGCCCTGGGCACCGAGACATGGGAGTGGTCTCTGACGGAAACGTAGGCACCTTCCTGCAAATGCTCCCAGTTACCTGCTCCCCTAACTGCTCCCACCTTGAACATCACAGAGTATTTCCTTGGGGGTGAACGTGGGAAAGCACAACCAAACAGCGTACAGAGACAAGCTGAGTGGAACCAAGAAGGAAGCAGACCCTGTCACTCCCGAGTGCTGGGGCAGGGCAACCCCAGCCTGGCTCGCTCTGATATAGAGTGGGTGGGGAGTCCAGAGGAGTGGGTGCCTTCCACCTGCTGAGCCTGCAAGTTGCATGGTGGGGTCTTCTGAGCTGTGGCAGACCCAGCCTTCCTGGTCAAGGTCACAAGGCAGAGCTATGAGCTGGGGTGGTGGGGCTGAGGGGGTACTTCAGGGCTCCAGAGAGTTTTCATAGCAGAGGAGAAAAGCCTAAAGACATGGAGGGAGCTCTGATCCCAGAATGAGCCCCAAGCTTCAGAGGACATCCTTAGGGGAGCCCTGGAAGGCATAGCGGGCCATTGGCACCATCTACTCTTGCAGCTGGCAGGAGCGCACTGTCTGCTGTGCACGCACAGGCCCTGCGCTGGGCATCCCCTGCGTATGCAAGAGCCTGGGAGGACAGCAGCACCATTTGGTTACCACACTAAAGGGAAGGGCCGAGGAGACGGGCTGATATCACGGGAACGAGTGAAAGGTGGCATGGCAGAAGTTTGGGGTGGAGAATAGTGGACTAATGGAGGATGCTGCAGTTTGCAGCTGTTTCACACAGTTCTTTAAAAATTTATAGCTGGAGTTTCTACCCCTATTTGCATTCTAAAAAGACAGTCTTGTGTTTTTTTTTTTTTTTAACAATACCAGATGTTGCTACCCACAACTTAAAAATGAAACAAAATGAAAAGAACCACCACCACCAAAAGAATTAGGAGAGTGATTTCAAATCCTACTTGTAAAGAAATAAACAGCACTTCACTTCCTCCAGCGATAGGGAGTAGGCAGAACTGGATCTTTCAGAAAGATCCAGTCCTGGCTGCTAAACTTCTCCCCTGCCCTTCTGTCGTCCTTGTTTCTCCCATGTCGGAGCCAGCTCTGCCCGTCGGCAGCCCTCCCCTGCCCGGGCTGTGGGAAAGCGCGCCCTACTGCTGCTGGCCTGTCTCAGGCCATGCTCAGAATTTCGGCTCCTTTGCCATAAGGAACACAGGATTTCTGTGGTTCCTTCGATGTAAGATGTGTTGTGAGCAAAGGCCCGAGGAAGCACCTGCAACTGGCCTTGCCAAGCTGTGGGCCTCCATTCCAGCAGCAAGCACTGCAGCTGTGTCATCAGCTCCAGTGTCCCAGCACTCTGTCCGCGCACCCGCGGACCACTCCCCTAACAGGTGAGGCCTCACCTGGGGCCTGCTTTAGTGGAGCCCCCACGACCATTCTCCCACGTTCACAACAAAACCCAGCTCCCCAGCCACGCCATCCCCTCCTTGCAGATCAGTTCAGCTCTGTCTCCACTTCCCCAAGCACACTTCCCATCTCCCCAGGGGGATGCAAATCCCAGTAGCCAGGAGATGCTGGCCCAGCAGGCCACACTCACCCTCTGACCCCCACCCTCGCCTCAGCTCCTTACCAGTTAACCATCAGGACGGCATCATTCTCAGCAAAGAACGGGAGGTCCCCTCTCGCCTCCCACATAGCCAGGCAAATCCAGAGAAGGCACTGGGGCATCGCCAAGGAAGTGCCCACGATTTCAGAGAGCAGATGACACCTGTCTCTGGTAGGTGGCAGAAGGGATGAACTGCCAGGATCTGTGGCCCCCTGAGCTGCTGTTCCTCACCCTCCAGCCTGCCAGGCCAGCACAGAGCCTGCCGCCTGCGGGGTGGGAGAGTGGTCGTCCCACCTCCCTGGAGCCTCCCAGACTGGGAACTAGGAAGGAATCTGTCCCCCCACGGCAGGGTTCTGTCATGTCCCGAGTTACATCTGGAGAGCTTAAACCTGAAATCCTGATTGCAGTAGCAGGCAAGGGGGTGTGTGGGAGAAAGGCACAGATTGTGACCAGAGATTAGTGAAACACACGAATCTGATTTTCCCCAGGAAGAGCATCTGTCCAATGCTCTTCAGAAACCAGGGTCAAAAGACTTACTTATAAAATGACCACTAAGAAATTCATACATCCTCCTCTGTCCTTTTTCCTTAACCAAATAATACAAGTAAACACCTGTCTGACTTGAAAGGGGAATGAAAGGAGGCTCCACTCCCAGTGAACTCCTCTGATCCAGCCAGCAGGAACCAGTGGCCTGAGCCCAGAGACTGCAGGCAACTGAGGGGAGTTAATTTCTCATTTGCAGGTGAATACACAATCATGACGGCTCATTTCCACCTGAAAAGGAAGATTGGGTACTTTGTCATCCAGACCTACCTTCCCTGCATAATGACCGTGATCTTATCGCAGGTGTCCTTTTGGCTGAACCGGGAATCAGTCCCAGCCAGGACAGTTTTTGGTGAGTGTCCCCAAGCCAGACCTGGACACTGGTATTTGGTAACAGACACTAACAACCGACCCTTACCTAAAGCAACGGCAACCAATGCCAGAAAACTAGTGTTGCTTCTCTGTTGTGTGACCTGGGAAACAAATTGACCAGTTAAGAATTTAATGTTGAGGCTTGGGATTTAGAATTTCTTTCTAAAGGAAGGTTCAGGGAATAATGCTTGGTCTATTTGATAGTCATTTCCTATTTGAAAAGCCTTTTTGTGAGGTTTGAAACTGCCAGCATGTATCTGTTTTATGTGAGATTTTGCTATACAGGTTGAGTAGCCCTTATCCAAAATGCTCAGGACCAGAAGTGTTTTTGATTTTGGACTTTTGGGGGGTTTTGGAATATTTGTATTATACTGGTTGAGCATCCCTAATTCAAAAATCCAAAATAAGCTTTGGTGAGCATTTCCTTTGAGCATCAAGTCAGGGCTCAAAAAGTTTTGGATTTTGGGGCATTTTGGGTTTTGGATTTGGGGATACACAACCTGTAGTATATTCTCAGTTCTCATGAAGTACTACTTTGTAAGTTATTGAGCAGTTTTCTTTGAAATGTGCCTGCCACTTTAAAATTAACTACCAAGTCACAATCAGTGTGATACAATAGTAAACATATATGACAAGAATCTAGAACAACATCATTTGACATCTCTAAGCCATAGACTAAATTTAGAAAGATCTAGCTCAGGAGGTACCTTGGCACAGCTGACATAATTGAGTGGTTGACTCTTACCTTGAAGCTCATTTTCCTCAAATCCAACAAGGGATACTATAGGTAGGTTTGCAGGTCAGTTGTGATCATGGACGCTCACATCTTTCTAAACTGTGAGGTATGATTCACACGTTAGCACTTGCTATTGCAGTTTCCTTTTCAAAGGAGGAAAAAGTGAGCATGTGTTTTATCCTGATGCTCCCAGAGTGTATAGGAAGCCAAGAGCCCAGGGAGTTTATGAGTGAGTGGCACAGAAGCACACCTGTCTGACCTCCAGCCACGTGTCCAGCTGCACTGGAGAGGCCTGACTGAGCTCAGCATTGTTCCAGAAGGTGTGGAGGGTGGCTCATGGTCTGGCAGTGCTCCCCAAACTAATGTACCCAATGAACTCTCTAGGGGAAACTTAGTAGGCTGGCAGGGAACACAAGCAGGGAGAATGTTGTCTAATACAGACTGTTTCCTTTTGGAGATTACCAATGCACATTAGGATGTTAAAGGCCCAGGAAGATGCAAGAGTCTTGTTTAAGGTCATGCATAGAACACTTCCCCCGAGCACAGTGATTAACTAGATTTCTGAGAAAAATGAAAGATGCCTACTAATCTCTCATTAAGCATTAGTTCCATGCAGGGTACTCTGTTCCTTGAGTATATGTAAATACCTTTGGAGGATGGCACTGAATGAAAACTGCTGGCTGCTGTGGCCACCAACAATGTTAGCTCCTTTGGCGCTATGCTGGTTTCCAGGGCTGCTGTCACAAAGTACTACAGATTGGGGCTTAAACAGCAGAAACATACTGTCTCACAGTTAGGGAGCCTGCAAGTCTGAGATCAAGGTGTCAGCAGGGTTGGCTCCTTCTGAGGACTGTAAGGGAAGGAGCTATTCCAGGGCTCGCTCGCGCTCTCTCTCTCTCTCTCTCTGGCTCTGGTAGCTCCTTGGCTTGTGGCCGTGTAACCGCAGTCTTCACATGGCCTATCCCTGTGCACGTCTGTGTCCAAATCTTCCCTTCTTATAAGGACGTCAGTCATAATGGATTAGGGCCCACCCTCATGACTTCATTTTAACTTGATTACTTCTGTAAACGTTGTATTTCTGAATAAGGTCATAGTCTGTAGGACTGGAGATTAAGACTTCAACATGTGAAGAGGGGGGCACAATTTGACTGATACACCCCCCCCCACGTAGATGCATGCTCATGCAAACAAAGCTGCCCTGAGAAGGAAGGCAGGACGAGCACATGCAGGCTGCGTGGACTGCAAGAGCGTAGCAGACCTGGGTATGAAGATGGGTTGTCTCATTCACCAACTGGCAGATATGGGCACATTGCTAAATATTTTTTGAATCTTCAGGGTCCCTACCTGCAAAATGGGGATAATGAGACACTCATCCTGAATGTGGCTCAGATCATAGTCTGATACTCAGATGTCCGATAGATGGCCCATAACCGGCCAGTCCTAAAGGAGGGTTCCCTGCGAGGGATCTGGCCTTGCTGTGTGGTCACTGCGGAGTCTACAAGGTCACAGGCACCTTGTAAGCAGTCTGTAGGGGACATTGTGCCCTCTCTGGGGGGGTGAAGCACCCAGACTGGGATTTGCATGCAGTGCTCCTGCTGCACTCTGGCTCCTGCAAGTCTGCAGGTTGGGTTAGTCCTGGTTACAGAAAGCCTGTCTCTTCTGTTTGCGGGGAGCCCGGTACTTACAAAGTGCACGGTAGTTGTGAAGTGCTTTACCAGCTGCAGTGTGAATGGGGTTCCCATTCTCCACCGATCTTGCCCCAGTGCCACAGAGACGCACCACTCACTCAGCATGCCTGTGTTGTGCACCAGGTATTTATTTGCACTGGTTCGGTCATCCGGATGACAGTTCATACCCAGCTCCCTGCCCTTCTCAGCTCATGTTCCAGAAGAAGGAGACAATTGGGATAAATCGAATAAGCAATCTCTTAAATGCCGTGCGTGTTTTGAATGTTATGCACACAGTAAAGATGAAGGTGCAGGCTGCGGTTAAAATGACCAATCCCTCTCGTGTCTCTGCTTGTCACGCCCGGGGGTGCTGCTCTGGGTGCAGCGCTGGGCACTGATCCCATTGCCTTTCCCACTCTGCCCCTCTGGCCTGCAGGGGTCACCACAGTGCTGACCATGACCACCCTCAGCATTAGTGCCCGGAACTCCCTGCCCAAAGTCGCCTACGCCACCGCCATGGACTGGTTCATAGCCGTGTGCTACGCCTTCGTCTTTTCTGCGCTGATCGAGTTCGCCACAGTCAACTACTTCACCAAGAGGGGCTGGGCCTGGGATGGCAAAAAAGCCTTGGAAGCCGCCAAGATCAAGGTACTGACCTTGTCTTCCTCCCTCTCGTTTCTTGATGGGGAAGATGTGCCTCACTCCATGTCCCAATATGAGACCAGGCATTGGTTCTACCCTCCCTGCACCAGCCCCCAATCATACCTTCCCTCATATTCAAGGTCCTTACAACGTCTTACTTACAGAGGGGCACTGTTCTAATTTATTTGAATCACCCATTTCATTTGAGTGAATGGTCTGATGTGACATGAATGGCTCGGGCTTGTTTGTATTCAAGCCTATTGTTAATATTTTTGCAGAAGTAACTCCTGCCTCATCAGGGACGACTTGTCCGGTTTTTAATTGTGCAGTCTGTTCTCCTGCTCATTTTTATACCACTTCACCATGCAGTGTGTCCTCTTCAAGGTGGTGTTTGGGTCGTGAAGAGGGCACTCAACTTAATGGCAGCGTCACACCAGCAGAGCGTGGCCAGGGCTGCTGACGAAGTGGTTTCGACTCCTCTGCACCGTGCACATAAATTGTTGTGGAAAATATCGCTCTGTTCAAAGCAATTAATCATTGAGTATTTAAAGGGTGATTTGTGCCTAAATCCTCAGAACATTTGGAGAAAAACAGTTGCACAAGATTCCAAGCGGCATCATTTCTTTGGGGAGCTGCGAATAACATATACAGATAGGAAATAAAGCAGTATGTGATATACTGCTAATTACAGCATGCGTAAAACAAATTGGCTAATCTTCGGTACTGAGAGAAGAGCAGGTCAGAGCCAGCAGGTCAGACTTGAAAGTAAAACTTAATCTGTGCTTTGGAAACTCAGCATGAAGGGAGTCCTGGAAGGCAGTAGGGAGATCTATGTCCTGACGTCCTAGCCAGGGCCCGCAAGCCAGTTACGGCAAACCAGGGTGCTCTGGCTGCAGTGAGCACACTTGGTTGTGTTCCGTCAACAGCCCCGCGCTTGCTCTTAGCATTTGACTCTGCTGCTTCCTTTCCCGGAAAAGTCAGAAGTTCTGACCTGACCTGGCCCATCTGGCTCTTCCCACTTCCAGGTGCCAGGAGTCCCCTCCTGTGCTCTAGTTTCAGTTGGGGGCTCATCCCACTTCCAAGTACAGCATGTCAGGTTGGAAGAAGGCCGGGAACGGCCCATTCTGGGCCCCTCACAGAAGGAGGTGGGGGGAAGCTGGAGGAAAGGCCTGGACAACAGGAGCCTCAGGTGTGGGTGTGTTTTGGGGGCTGGAGGGTGGACAGGGGTGACCTGACTGCACTGGGTGGTCGAGGGGTTGGTGAGCTGGGAAGCATTTGTAGGGACGGGCTCTCTCCAGACTGTGCAGACCAGGGGACCACAGTGTGTATTTGTCAGGATTGGGGACAGAGAATGGAGTCTGGGGAGAGGCGGCTTCCCAAAACCCGGCCCTGTGTCACTGGAAGGTACCAGGTTGCCGAATGCATGAGTCTTAGATGGCCACACCATGTGGGCTGGAGATAGCCAAGTCTGAAGTCAGGGAGCTGGGAGTCCTTGGCATGAACTGAGGTCGCCAGGCTCACGCCTGTGGGTCTAGGAAGAACGCGAAGCCCGGGGTAAATGGAGAGACCTAAAATGTTGTCAGGTGTTATGGACAGTGTTGCCAGGATTGTCAGCCACGGTGTTCTCTCTCAGCTCCCTATTGCTGTAGATCTGAATGGAGACCT
>CAUYSK010092066.1:0-27495 GCA_963575035.1 Avahi laniger
TCCCATTCTAGATATAAAAGAGTGCAAATTGTGGCCGGGCAAGGTGGCTCACGCCTGTAATCCTAGCACTCTGGGAGGCCGAGGCGGGTGGATTGTTTGAGCTCAGGAGTTCGAGACCAGCCTGAGCAAGAGCGAGACCCCATCTCTACTAAAAATAGAAAGAAATTAATTGGACAACTAAAAATAAATAGAAAAAGCTAGCCAGGCATGGTGGCGCATGCCTGTAGTCCCAGCTACTCGGGAGACTGAGGCAGGAGGATCGCTTGAGCCCAGGAGTTTGAGGTTGCTGTGAGCTAGGCTGACGCCACAGCACTCTAGCCCGGGCAACAGAGTGAGACTCTGTCTCAAAAAAAAAAAAAAAAAAAAGTGCAAATTGTGATGAGTTGCTACCTTAAATCTCCCGGGACAAAAGCCTATTTGCCTTCTGCCCGTATGAGGCTTACTCCCTAAACAGAGTGACGCTGGATGTCCCTGCCACTTTAAAAGTCTGCTTCTGCTGCAGCCTTCAGACACAGACCGCATCCTGCTCATACATAACATCACATGGTAGGAATCCGCAACCACTCTTGCATCCAAACTGCAATCTCGTGCAGACAGATCTGCTCTCCCGTGGCTGAGCAGAATGGCTCATGTCATCATTACAGGTGCCCTGCAACCTGCCAATCAAATTAAGGAAATATACAAAACAAAAGGGGGCCATCTCATCGCTCATATTCCTGAACACTGATTTTATTATTTGTTACATCTCATTGATCTTGGCTCCTGAAAGATACCCAAGTAGATGTGATAGACTGCCTCGGGTTTCTGAATTTTGCTCTGATTGTCCTTGCCGTACATCATAGCCCTCACCAGGACTCAGCAGAAGTCACACGTATGATCTGAGACTGCTGCAGGGGGTCTATGCGGAGGAGCAATGGGTTGATATGGAAAATGGATGTCCCTGGATTGGAACTAACTGCTGATTTGGGAGACCATGAACCACCCTAAAAGTCAGATATGTCATTTGGGAATGACTTGTTCTAGGAAAATGTGTCGTTTGGCAGAGCTACTCTGTAATTAAGACCCGGCTTATTCTACCTCTCTAAGGCCAGCTATTTTGCTTTGCCTCTTGTCCAGACCGTCCCTGTGGCCCTGGCTGGCTGGTAAATTTCCCCTTATCGTCAGTTGCTAGGACAATGGAAATGTCAGCATGAATGGACCACAGCATATGTGTCATCTCTGGACAATTAGAAGTTAAATTACAAATGCAAACATTCACAAACATTGGCGGTCACAGAGTCCTTTAGTCAGCTGAGGAATGTATGTTTGCTTATATTAACAATTTCACATACCATTTCAGGGATATCTATACAACTTCCTTGAAGCCCATCCGTGAATCTTCAGGTTAATAATCCATGCATCCGTGGCTGGTCAGTATGCCTACATTTACATAAAAATATATTACAATATTCAATATTGTCATGGACTAAGTTGGCAATTCCTTGAGGACAAAAGTTATAATACGTTGGCCTGGCACTGTCCTATGTAGTAGCCGTTTGATGACATGTATGGGAAACCAGTATCATAGACTTGATTTTTCCATTTGGTTCAAAGATTTACAGTCAAAATACTTTATTTTTAGACAAATTTAGAAAATGAGGTGAGAAAGAAAGAGTGAGGGAAGGGGCAGAAACTCAATGTCCAGGAATTCCTAATTCCTTCCATATGTGAATCTAGCAGCTTGCAAATGGTTTGGCAGCTCATCACTGGTCCTAGAATAAATCTTTTTATAGACAAGAAGCCTGCCTCTTTTTCACTGTTTAGAAGATCCAGCCTAAAACTGATGTAATACTTTGAGCTGTTTAATTAATTTTGTTTAGTGGTATAAAAATCCTTAACTTAATTCAATTAAAAAATAATAATCCTCTACTATTTTCTAGCCTTCCGTGGCAAATGCTGTTAGTTCTTCCCCAATATCCATTTCCTCCTTTCTCAGCCTCCCCAGCAGCTGGGTGTGACCATCTGACTAAATTCTGGCCGATGGGATGGAACTGATTTGTGTAACAGTTAGGAATTGTCCTTCCATGGTGGTGGGGAAAGATGCAGAAGTCTGCTCTTCTCTTGTGTTCCTTCCCACCTTCCTGCTAGTTAGAATATGGGTATAGGGAAGCCATCCGGGACTATTAGAAGTTAAATGATGAATGCAAGCATTCATAGACATTGGGGTCACAGAGTTGAAATTAACAGAAAAATGTAGACCAAGAGGTAGCAGGAGCTCCCCCATCATTGTGGAATTGCCACACTGGTCCTGAGCTGTTTGGGGCTCCCCAAGAACACCCTCACATTCAGAGTTTTGCTAGAAGACTGACAGGCCTAGCCTGATATGTGTGCACAGCTAAGATTTATTACAGCAGTGTGGAAGGACACACAGCCGGATTAAGGGCAAAAGACACAAGCAGAGTCTGGAGGAACCCACGTGCAGGATTCCTTCCCTCCTCCTCCTCTCACGAGGAGCTCACTCTTCCCCCAGCAACAGAAACGCAGCAACAGGCGTGTGATGTCTCCGGCAGGGAAGCCCGCGTGAGCGCTGGTCATGGTAGGCACCGTCTGCCCAGCATCTGCCAAGGTTCCCAAGCGCCACGAGGAAAGCAGACATCGTCTAGGCACTGCGTGGAGTGGAGTAAGACCCTTAATCTCAATTTTAAAAAGTAATCGCCCACTGTTAGAACACAGTGCATTCCATGGCAGAGACTGCTGGCTGTTCCCCCAGACCAGCTAGGTGTTGCCTAGGGTCACTCCAAGAGCCAAGATCCCAGGTGCCGGCCACGGCTGACCTTGTAAGAATCCTTTCTAAGGAGAGCCGTCTGCACATGGACTGTCTATATTTACCTGAAAATAACCTTGTTTAAGGCAATGTTTCTCTGTTTTGTTTTTTGTTTGTTTTTTTTGTCACTTTTAGCCAACCTAGTTCTAACAGATCCTTGTTCGTATACTTGCCACCTCGGTAGAACTAACCTTGGAGTCCAGTTTAACAATGGACCACGCTGCGGGCTGGTGGGAATGTGCTGGCCTGGGACACGTGTTTCCACAACTCCAAATGCAGCCCAGACGGCAGGCAGCACCAATTTGTAAAAGAACCTGTGTCCCCCAAGGCTCACTTGTAAATTGACGAATCATCTCCTGAAATAAAGGAGACTAAGGAGACTAGATGGGGCCGAGTCTAAGGCGGAGCTGGAGGAACCAGGTTCCAGGGAGGAACGTGCGCCCTGCTTCTTGCTACTTCTGTGACCCCTCTCGTGGAACAGGCAGTGCCCACGTGCAGTGAGTGGCTTGGGAACGACGTTTCTCCACCGTATTGCAGCTCAGGTAAGTCATAAAGCCTCCGTACCATTTCAGCTTCACTCCGGTAGTTCACACCGAGAATCATGCACTTTACAGAGTTTTCTAGATCAACATTCAAGCTCCGGAGAACAGAATTATAGGTTTTTTAAAATTATTGTTAGTTCATTTTTTAAATGGAGAGACCCTAACCCATCTTCTCATTTCACAGAGGTAAAATGTAATGTATCTGACAAGACCCAGCAGGTTAGCAAAAGTGGAAATCCAACGCTGTGCTCTTGGTCCTTACTCACATCCTCCCCTGAATGATCATCCGTGGTCATCTACTCATCTGCCAAAACGGGAAAATCTGGACACTTCATGAAAACAGGTGTGGCCCCATGGCCAGTGCCTAACCATTGACTCAGTGACCAACCGTAATGACCCTAAATGTCGACTCACTGACTCAACCCTCAAGGTCGAGTGCGAGGCACCTTCTAGCAGAGGCTCGTGGACGCACAGAAGGCAAGTCCTTCTGTGACATTCCCTTTGCTTCATGTGCGTTTAAACTGTGCCTGTGGGTGGGTGCAAATTGCCCTAGAACACAGGAAGCTGCTCAGCCCCCCTGTGCTGATTATAAACCACTGGACGGCCCCTTGAATCAAATGAATGCAGACATTTATTTAGAATCTTCTTTTGAGGTGTTCCTGAGATACGTGTTATTAACATTCAAGTCACTAATTAATTTGCATGTGTACCAAACCATCCTGCAGCGTTCGCAGGCTTGCGTGGGCACACGATAAATGTTATTCGAGGATGCTAATATCTACTCATCAAACCAAAAGACATTTCCCAGTTCCCGAATGGCAGCTTCTTTTAAAGAAAAGTATATATCGAATGCGGAAATTCTAGTCTTGAGAATCAGATGGCTCGGTAGGTTTTCCGGATATTATCTGGAGCCAGTAAGTGGGATTTGCCTTCTGCACATTTGTCTAAGACTGTGTGCGGACCAGAGTCCTTGGCAGCTTAATAATCAGAAGCGACATAACTATCGAAATGCTGAGGGCTGCTTTTTGTCACCTAATGGTAATGCTAAGCAGAGAATAGAGCACTCTTGAGAGCAAAGAGGAAAATTTTTTAAAAGTCACTGAAGATCATGTCACTTTACCTGGAAGCAGCAGCAATGTCAAAGGCACGGACGTCCCCGTCGCAGATGAATCTCAGAGAAGCCATCACTAGCTGTGAGACTTACTTCATCTCTGCGAGCCGCAGGTCTCTGTAAGAGTGGGGCAGCCTCACCTACCTCCTAGGGCTGTTTTGAGGATGATAAAAATGAGAATATTTTCGTAAACAGCTGTGGAGTGTCAGGGAGGACACACAGAGAACTGTAGACTCCCCCCAGCGTTTTTTTTTAATCCGCTTCTCAGAGGACAAAAATTTTTGAAAGTGTAAGAAATCAGCCACACAAATTGGGAGACATATGTTAAGGTTCTGTTTTTGTTATTTTGGTTTTGTTTTTTTACCCCCAGATAGCAGAGCAATCAGCACTCTTCCATTCCACAGCCGACGACACCCCACCACGGAGCCACTTTCCAGATGGCCTTCTGCGAGTCCGCCTGCGCCAGTTTGTTTGTTCAGGGAGGCATCTTGCAGAGCTTGTAGTGTGGCGGTTCTTTTTCTCTTTCAGTTTCCTAATGTGCTTATATGATTATTTATGATTTCTTGCTTGCTTGCTAATTGTTTGTTTTGTTTTTTTTTTAAATTCTAAGCAGAGGTGTGTTTACCAACCACCAGCCCTGGTTCTCGGGGCGTTGTCACCTGGGCAGAGCCCATCCATTTGTCTCCACTCTCCCTGTTTCCTCTCATCTCTCTACCCTTGACCTGCCCCATCACGGACTGTCACCCTAAGAGACAGGAGTCTCTAGTGTTCCAGATGAAGAAAAGCAATCTTTCCCTAGAACAGTGTTTCCAAATTGTGGGACATGATTTTAGGTGATTTCAGGTGACACATAGATGCACCATGAAATGACGTTTTTATCACCTACTGAGAAAGTCATTCTGTTTTCAACTGTCTTCTCGTCCTTTGGGTGTCACGAAGGGGAAGTTTTGGTTTCGCACTATTAAGACTTTAACACTTCTCCAAAACTCTCAATCTTCAACAAAGAAAGATCAGATCTCAGGTTCAGAACTTTTGACACATAAGAATTTAATAACAAAGCTTTGTTTTTAATGGTTTCTAATTTCCAATTTATGCCAAGTGATACACTGGGTTCCATTTATAATAATAAATAATCGAGTTTCCTTTTAAAAATAAATTTCCCGTTAATAGTAAAAAATGAAAATCTTCACTTAAAAATAATATTCCTTGAATTGAAAAGTGAGTGATTTAAAGAGGCAAACCAGAGTACAGGCAGTACTGGAATTGTCAAAGCTGTGAGGATGGCACTGCTAGGGCGAAAGTTTGCCCATTTGTTCAGGACCATTGGGAGAAGCTAAATTCGTGAGGGAGGGCGGACGGGTGCCATTCAGAACATGCTGGTTTTCTCTAAGCAAACAGAGAGCCCATTTCTTCCTCTTCTTCTTCTACTGATACCTAAAGCCACCATCATTCTCACCATCGTAACTGTCGCCACCCTTCGATCATCACCTCCGTGACCTCCACCGCCCTCATTAAGAGCACGTCAGCATCTTCCCACCTTGGTCACCATCCACTCCATCCACGCTGCATAGCCCAGGTCCTTAGCACATCGGGCCTCTGTTACCGCCACAACCTGCCGCCTGGGCTCCATGATTCCAGCCCTCCTTCATTCCAGTTCATCCTGCACGCCATGTAAACCCCACGGTCATTCCACCGGTTCCTTACTGCGGAACTGACAGCCCTTCCCACAGAACACAGGATCAAATCTAAATTCTTCTTCCCATCTTTCATGACTCCCCAGACTCTCCTCTCTCTCTCTCTCCCCCTCTCTCCCTCCTCTTTTCCATTTTCTCTGTCTAAAATGACCCTCTTGCCCATATAGGTCTCCATAATTTCCTTGTGAGCATTTTTCTAAGCCATTAGATATTTTTCTAAAAGCACAATTTTTAACAGCTCCAAGGTGTGTAGCGATAGACGTTCTATGATCTATTTAACTAACCCCTTATTGTTAGATAGTTTAGCTATTTCCATTTTCTCACTATAATGAACAATACTACAATGAAAATTCATGTATGTAAACAAGAATCACACCTTTTATCTCTTTCTTACTTCCTTATTTTGCAGGAAGCCAAATAAATGATCACGGATCAAGTAAAGCTTAAGGGAAAACAACGATATTCTGAAATCTCTCTTTAAACAAGGGCCTTGAATTGTTGAAAATAAACCCTTTGGATCTGATGACCTTGTTTCCTTTTCTGAGCAAAACGAAATAGAACAGCAGCAAGATGACATGGCTTTGCCCTTTCAGAAGCCAAGAGAGAGATTTATCGCCAAAGTCTCACGAATGCTGCGATTGCCACTGGAAGCCATCCAGCTTCCTGCTGAACCCTGGTAGCCTCAGGCTGCAGGTCACCAGCTCAATGAAGTGACAGCCGCCAGCCCCGGCTATGTGAGCACCAGTGGAGATTCGAAACGTGACCTGGGACTGGGTCAGAGTAGTGACTTATTTTTGTTTGGTGGGAAACAGGGGAAACGATGGTGAGAAGACCCTGCCCTAAATATAATCCAGCTGTGCAAACATGGACAATTCAACGCAGGCAGCCCTCCATCCCCTCGATCCAGATGTTTGCCATCGCACCAGCTCAGATCATCTCTCCTTCTATCCAGTGTGAGTTGCACTAATCATGTTTGTCAAAGAATTGCATTTGCTTTTAATTAGAAGACATCTATTTTGATTCCACTGGGTCCTCTTAGCTTTAGCACAGAGCCGCAGCCTACGTTATTAATAATCTTTAATTCATAACTGCCTTTGCCTTGTGACAAATCGCTGAGGTTTTCCTTCCATCTCAGAGTTCACGTGTAAGAAATTTCAAAACTACACTAAAATTTGAGTTATTGCTAGTATTTGTTAGAATGTGGATAATTCTATTTCATCTACACACTCTGCAACCACTAACTTCCCCTGATGGCAGCGGACTCTCGGTATTTGCACATCTTTGGGCTCAGAAGTCACCAACAATTATGTTTCAAAGATAGACCTGCTTTCAAACTCTGGATATGTGGTTTCGCTTAGGTCACCAACAACGTCTATGAGCGTAACTTCCTCATGTGATGATTAGAGGATTATAAGTGTTCTTATGAGGATTAAATATCAAAATATTTCAAACACTCAGCAGACTGCTTACTATGTAGCAAATATATGTTGATTCCTTCCATTTCTTTAAAAATCTCTAGATAGACTTTTCTGAAGGCCTGTCTGGTCCCACCTCCAGGAGACTGAAGCAGACTTTCAGTGGGATTAGTTTTCTAAGATTTAGTTCTTTTGTCTGAGAGATAGTGAGCAAGGAACCCTCTAGGAACATTCTGGGTATACAGGAAGCAAGTGACGACTGTTCTGTAATTTCACTGTTCTTCCTCGCGAAATGCCTTTCTAGACCATTCTTTGATCTGATGCTTTGCTTACTGAGAGCATCCTCTGCTGGGAAACACCAAGAGAGTTGCAAGGCCCTGCGGAGTCAACAGCTAGCCTGTTCTTGTTCTCCCGTCTGTCTGCTAGTCTCTCAGCACCTACCCTCTCCCTGCCGACTTGTTCGTTTCCTCCCTCCCTCATCTCTTTTCAAATTCTCTGCTTTGCTCTGATGTGCTGCATCCTTGTGGCTCCTGGTTCCTGGTTTCCTTCATCCTTAGCATCTCGCACCACTTCCTTGCTTCAGCTTTCAACGATTCTGTCCAGACTCTGAGACAAATTTAAGGCAGCAGCAAGGTGAGGCAGACAATGAATATCTGTGAGGCAGAGTCTGCGAGGCCCCAGCGGTAGGTCTGGTCCCTGGAATGTGCCCCAGGGCTCCCCGAGACTCCCCTGGAGGCTGACCCCACACAGCCGCATCTTCCCCTCTCGGTTTCCTGACCCTTCTCAGGCCAGGCAGAAGCCACACCTGGTCTCTGCTTTCTCCAGTGTCTCCAGGCTCTTGTATCGTAGTCTGTTCCCAAGGGCTCCAAGCATGAATCTTCTCATAACCAGAAAGTGGCTTACAAAGTCAGTTAGCGTTTATTGGCCACGTACACTGAGTATTCTGCTAACTGGCTTACACGCACATCATGGACTGGATGCTTGCGCCTCCCCAGAATTCAAATGTTGAAGCCCTGACCCCAGTGTGGCTGTATTCGGAGGTGGGGTCTCTAAGGAAGTAATTAAGGTTAAATCAGGTCATAAGGGTGGAACCCTAATCCAATAGGATTAGTGCCCTTATAAGAAGAGACACCAAGGGAAAGGTGCCTGTTTGCAATCCAAGGGAAGAACCCTCACCAGACACCCACCCTGCTGGCATCTTGATCTTGAACTTCCAGTCCCCAGAACTATGAGAAAATAGACTTCTGTTATTTAAGCCACCCAGTCTTTTTGTTATGGTATTTTGTTACACAGCCTGAGCAGACTAGTACATGCACTATTTCATTTAATACATTCAATATTCATGTTAAGTCTTATTGTTATTCCCGTTTCAGAGATGGAGAAACAAAGGCACAGCGAGGTCAAGTTATCTGCTCAAAAGTACCCAGTTATTGAGTGGTGCAGGTAAGGATTGGAACCCCAGGCAATCTAACTCTAGAAGCCAAGTTCTTAGTGACTGTATTTTTGCTTGGTCCTATACCATCAAACCAAAAACAAACTTCTTTCAAAGTGTAAAAATTGTGAAGGTAATTTTGAGAAAACGTGTTCTGAGTTCAAAAGTATTGAGCTTGAATTAAGACGCAATGACAGTCAAAATGTGTGAATCGATAGTGGGTCGAACCCTTGGCATTTATGAAATTTTCAGTGAACTAAAAAACTCTTTGATTTACATAATTGCATTTAATATTCAATTTAATAACTGTATTTTCAAAATTCCGTGCATTGCTAGTAAGCCTTAAATCAGTCTGCCATGGAGACACGGATGAAAAGACACGTCCCTGCTTTGAGGAGATCACTCGTGGTGGGGACACGGAAATCCAGGGCGTCATCTGACACACGCAGTAAGTATTTTTGAGACTCTACCCTGGACCAAGAACCATAAGAATGATTGTAGGAGGACTAGGAGTTTGCCAGGTGGGTAAAGTTTACGTGTGAGTGTGGCTGGTGTGGTGGGCTTGGGCGTGAGACGGCACTCAGAGAGGGCAGACGCCGTGAAAAAGCGTGTAGGGGAAAACAGATCAGGGGAGAGAGAGTATGTGTGTGTGTGATTGTGTGTGTGTGGTTGTGTGTGTGTGTTTGTGTGTGTGTGGCTGTGTGTGTGTGGCTGTGTGTGTGGCTGTGTGTGTGGTCGCATGTGTGTGGCAGTGTGTGTGTGTGGCAGTGTGTGTGTGTGGTTGTGTGTGGCTGTGTGTGTTGCTGTGCCTTTTTCCGCAGCTCACAGAAAAGACTCACAGACCAATGAAAATGTGCGGATCCCGTGGTTTGTTAAATGAATTGAAAAGACAGTACGCAGAGTGTCCATGTATCCAGCGCCCTGTTTCCTGTTATTAATGTCGTCATCACATCGTATCAAGGTACGTCCTAGCGACGTGATTTCTGACTTTCGACGCCGGCCTTGATCGCCCGTCTGAGAGGGCGTTTGCCAGGTTTCTGCACTGCGCGGTTGCCCTGTCCTGCTCGTGCCCTTTCCGCACTATGCTCTTCGGAAGGGAGGCACCGGCACAGCCCACACCCAAGCAGTGGGAAGATACGTCCCCCGACGTGAGGGTGGAGTAGCTGCATAAAGCATTTGAAATCCTTCCGCATGGGAGATTCGCTTCAGTAACCGCATTTTTAATTTCCAGAATCCCATTCTTGCTCTTTGGTTGTCCCTGTTTTCACGCCGTCCTACTCGTGTATGCTGGGTCTTCTCTCATTCTCCGATGATGTCACTATGGGATTCTGGCGAGAAGGGTCTCTTCAGTTCCCTAAATTTCTGTTTACTGGAGAGTTTGCTTATTTTAGTCTCTCTCTGACACTTCAGTGTGTTTTCAGATTTCTGGAGACCCTTGGTTACTTATTCGTAGTCAGATAAAAATCAGTAATTGGGGTCTCCGAGCTCTGTGGGAGCAGAGCCCACAGGCTGGGCGAGCTCACACAGGACGGGTGGGAAGGGAGCTGTCCCTTCTGCTCGCCGCGTCTCCAGACATCAGCGTGCAGAGAATCAGAAGCACCACCACCCACGCCGGCCTGCCCTGGTTAGTCCTAGACTGACCTACCCTGCTCAGTCTCTTTGTATTTGTGGGGGTGGGAGGGATAAAGGCCTGGCTGCTGGCTATTCCGAGCATAGAATTGGGGGTCGCTGGGGAACATTTTGTTCTGTAGACCGACCTTTAAATAATACTCTTGTTTTCTCCCTCACTTCTCATTCCCGTCCTCGTGAACCGCGTGCAGCTTCCAAGGTTGGCGTGTCCTCAGGGCGCTGGCAGGCAGCCTCCAGCCTTCCCCCACGGGGGGCTTTCGGGTCTGGGTGCTGCCCCGCTCACCTGGGTCATTGTCACTAGCCTTCCCTCTGCTTCCCTCTGCTGTGAACCTGCGAAGACCCCTCCTGCTATGACTGGCCCCTCCCCCCCGGCTTTATTCCTTAGTATCGTTTCGGTGTGATGATGGGAAGGAAAGGAGATAAACATTTTGCTGTTTGTCACCTTAAACACTTAAGCTCTATTTGTTTCAATTATTAAAACACGGTGAATCAAGGTAGGCTAAACAGTTGCAACAAATTGACCCTAAAACATAAGGTATAATAGAAGTGCATTTCGCATTAGCGTAATGGTCCAAGGTTTCTGCGGTGGCTCTCCACAACGCAGGGACTCACGGACCCAGGCTCTACCCACCCCGGGACTTCGCCGTCCCCAGCGCCTCACTGGCATCTGCGCCCGACAAGGGGAAGGATGGACCTGGTTGTATGTCTGGTCTCCTTTGCCACACGTGTGTGGGGCTCAGAAGGGAGGTGACAGGCTCCGGCAAGAACCGGGCAGAAGGATGCTCTGCTCTGCGGCAACCGCCGGTCTTGATAATGGCAGTGCAGGATGGTACCTTCATTCCTGCGTAGTCTCCAACGCTGTGCCAGGCCTCTGCTTGAGCCACCCTGGCTGCTTTGAAAGGAAATGGAAGGAAAATAATGCTCGTTTAATGAAATCTATGTGTCAGGCATTGTGCTGGGTGATTTACATACAACCCCGACAACACACATTTTCTCTGAGTCACAACAAAAGCTGTTTCTCTCCATTTATGAAATCTGGGCTCCCTGCAGGAATGGCATGGTGCTTGGGGATCTTGTCAAAGGAGCAATTTGGCGTATAATCGTCGCTCACCTACTACGTGCTAGACGTGTTGCCAGGTTTTAGGAACAAAGAGATGGGAAAGACTCACGCCTGATCCCCAGGAGCGCAGATTTCACTGAAATGCAAACAAACCGTCACCGTAAAATGTGATGAGTTGCTATAGTGGGAGACGGAGGAGGGAGAGATTTTTCTCTGCCTGGAGGGGCAGAGGGGCTGGGGGAGGGTGTCAGAGAAGGTGTCACCAAGGAGATGTCTAGCATTTGTGTAGGGTCTTAAGGAATCGTTAGGAATTTTCCAGAGAGAAAGGGGCACAGGTCAAGAGTCATGGACTGTCCCAAGAGTGATTGGCAAGGAGCCTGGTCCCGATACAAGGTGAGGCAGGAGTGGTGCGTTCACCGAGGAGGAGGATGGCAGCAATCGCTAGCCCATAATCTACGTCCTGCTGGAAGCTGCAGCCTTGGGCTGCCTCACCCTTGCAGCCAGTACATTCCAGAGCTGCCGCCTCACCAGCAGTATCAGCTTCCTCCGACGATGGAGCGCACGGCTCGCTTGAGACCAGGGCCTCTCAACCTCTCTGGCACTGTTGACATTTTGGGCTGGGTAATTCTTTGTGGTGGGGGCTGTTCTGTGCATTGCAGAAAGGCTAACAGCACCCCCGTCTCTACTCACTGGAAGCCAGCAGCACCTCCCAAGCTCTGACAACCAAATATGTCTCCAGACATTGCCCAATGTGCTCCGGGAGGCAGAATGGCCCTGGGTGGGAACCGCTGCTTTAGATAGATGCCACCTGTCTCTCATGCACCCTAGAATTAAGCACAGTGCTTTGCACATAGCGGGTGTCAGTGCGAATGGAGAACACATCTGCTCTGAGCAGCGGTGCCTCGTGGCATCGGCCAACCATCCCGCCTTGGCTCAGAGCAGCCAATACATAATAGTAACCCTATTTTATATTATAGTTACCTTCACAATGTCTGCCTTTAAATCTTAAAATTAAAATTGGTACACATTTATTTCCTTAAATTGAAGGTTAAGTCATTTTTAAAAAGTAAACTAAGACCCAAGCAGATTAAAAAGGATGCCCTTGTTATCTTTTCAGGCCAGAAATGCCTCTTTCATGCTCTATGACCTAACCCCTAAAAAAAAAAGAAAATGTTTCAGTCCATCTGGGGAAAAAAATCTTCCATGTTCTCAACTAAATGTTGACTTTGCTGCTCGCACATCTGGCATCTAAAACACATGGATCGCTCTTTAATCAACATCCCAGAATATCGTCATTTTGAGCACCTGTTGGAGAATTCATCCAAGAACGGACTGTAGCCCAGCAGTTGCCAAAATTGCAATCAAGACACCTAACTTTTAGGGAGACCGTCTAAAGGGCCTGTTAACTCCCCATTCTCCTCAGTTCTCTCTGTCCGTGCGCCGTCGGCTCATTAGAAAACGGGAGGTCTGGGCTCTGTCATCATCCTAGCTTGTCGCAGAAGTGCATTTGGAGGGGAAAAAGTTGTGATTTCATTTTTCTTTCTTGGTAGAGAGAAATATAAGAAATACCCATCTGTGGAGGAAAAAAATCTGTGTTTTGCAAAATCATGCTGAGTTGCTGTCAATCATAATCCCCTGTCCATTTGCTAAGAGTGGACTGAGCTCTGGTTCCAGAGGTTATGGGGGAGAAGCCAGAACATGTCTTCAGACAGCGCAGAGACCAGGTCAAGCTCAGCAGCAGGAAGGGCCAGAGGGAACGTTCCGGGGCTTGCCAGACTGCCAGGATGTCGGTGACAATTGGATGTGAAGGAACAAAACAAGTCCCAGGGTGACAGAATGTGCTTGGGGGCTGGGCTGGGGGACCTTCCATGCTCAGGAGAGTTATGTCTACGCGTTGGCTCCTGTGAGACTTTCAAAATTACGTCTTTGGACACAGGCAAACACTATAGCAAATCCTAGGGAAGAAAAAAAGATATTTGCACTCCAAGTGAGATGAGGGAAGCAATGCATTTAATTTACATTGAGGCTGAATATGCAAATGGCCAATGGCCAGACCACATATAAAAACAGACTCCTTCATAATCTGCAGCAACCAACCCCAGGAAGCCACTGACTGTCTCTAGTAACCAGCCCAGAAAGCCAGCCTGTGTCAGACGTGCAGGAAGTCACACTGCTGTCTCTAGCAACAATCCAAGAAGCCAAACAATAACCCCCATACCAATTGGCCCCAAATGGCCTAGACTTGATTAATAATCGACAGTTTCCCTAATTTCTGTCCTCACTTCCAACCTAGGACCAAGCAGAGAAAGCCTAACATGCACCCCCTGACCCATCCCGTAGGATGCCGGCTCCTGGTTACCCCACCTGCAGCTTCCCCGGGCCAGCAGCCTCCATCGGGGCACACCTGAACTCTTCTCGCTTTTCCCACTGCAACGTTTTCCCACTCCTCTGCCTGCCTTTGGTTTTCTGCTGAACACAAGACGTTGGCCGACTCTCTTGCTATAGCGAATTCTGAGTAAGTAGTCCTTGCTGCTGCTGCTTGGCTTGGTCTTCGTTCGTTCCCACAGAATGTTGAAAGCAATGTCACCTAATCTCGAACCCCACGCGAGCGAAGCATGCTAGAGCAATGCTCGAGGAGGGCAGGTGTGCAGCACGGTCCTTCCCCTCCGCGCGTGTGCTCCCTGTGCCCTCTCCTCCCCCTGGAGAAATCCCACCCATCTCCCGGGCTCAGCATGAGCGAACCTGCTTCTAAGGAAGCTTCCCTGCCTGCCTCCGGCAAAACCCCAGGAATTCCACCCTTCCTCCATGTTGACCTGACAGCAGCCCTCCGGCGTATAGCGTCTGCAGGAAAGAAATGAACATTTCCCGAGCGTTATCTATCTCCTGGGTGCGTCTTACATGTGTCCTCTCCCTAAATCCTCCCCAACTTTGGAGGTAGGAGTTCCCTCCTTCATCTCACAAGCGATGAAAGCAAGCCCTTGACTCATCCGACAAAACTGAAGATGGATCTATCTTTCCCAATTACCTTTTGAGCTCCTTGATACGATTATTTCTTATGCATTTTAATTCTTTATACGGAGCAAATTCTGAACACATGAAAGGTGTTTCATAAAGGCTTAGGGGGTGTGTGTGAATGAATGAATGAATGAATGGGTTGCCATGGGGAAGGAAAAATGAATTTGTTTATAAGTTTAGTCTGACTTAAAGGATGAATTATTTGAAAGCATAGACCATATGGTGCCTACAGGTAAAGGGACGTGAGTCCCACTTTTTCTTCCACCCAGACCTCATTGCTCTGGACAGGAAATCAATCATTATGAAATTCCAGGTGGAGGCTTCGAGTGTGTCTAGCTCTGGCTACGCAGGTTTGGAAGCTTTGATGTCCGTGAGTCACATACCGAAGGTTCACCAGGCAGCAGTAGCTTCCTGCCTCAAGTGAGAAGACAAATGCCAGCAGATGATGTATAACCTTTGCCTAAGCGACGGAAGAGGAAAACATTTGGTGAGCAGCGCAGGAGAATACATCATGCTGCCCAGCCTGAGGGAGTCTGTGTCTTCAGTGCTTTTGGTCGACTTAATTATTCTAAACATTTTTATTGAAAGGTTGTCATAGCAACGGCATCGACAAATATTTTGAAGTGAAAAATTCTATTTCCAGCACCTTCAAATAATAGTTTTCACTTTTACCCATTATCTACCCGTGACTAACCACACATAAGCATTTTATACGCTTGTGATCATAAAGCAACATGTATTTTGTATTCCGCTTTTTCGCTTACCAGGATGTCAAAAATATCTTCTGCTTCCGAGGGCTCCGTGTTTGTGATGTCCATCTGCACAATATTCCATACCCTGCTAAACTATTCCCACATCGGTGTGCAGTTAGCTCGCTTCTCTTATTTTTATTCTTTTTTTAGATCATGTTGCAAGAAGCATTTTCTTGCATAGAACTATTTATTCTGAGTATTTATTTCCTGAGAATAAATTTACAGGAATAGAATTTCTGACATCTTTGTGGCTTCTGCTGCATTAATACCACGTCACTTTGCAGAAGTACTTCTGCTAACTTACGAAGCCAGGTCATGGCTTGAGAGGGACACCTTTTTATGCAGACTTCTTGGGGTGAAGGGCTAGACAGTCAATGGATATGGCATCTCTTTAGAAAGAACTAAAAGGCATTTGGCGAGGTAGCCCCATGGGCTGCATGTGTGGGAAAAATTAACCCCAAAGCTGCCTTGATTAGAATTTTATGAAGCAAAATTATTTTGTTCCAGATATGTGGACTTTTGTAACGGTACCAGAGGGTTTTCCTTTTCCCCTTTCTGAGTTTTGCATCTCATGCATGTAGGTGTGACTACAAAACCAGAGACTGGTTTTTACAAACACACTAGAATTCTTCCCTGCAAACAGGGGCCATCGTTCAAAGATCTTTCCATAGGAACCTCTTATGTAATGGCTAAAAACACAAAACTCTTCTTAGGGGATCGCACTCATAGCCAGTTTTTAAACTATAAAAGGAAATGTAGACTCATTTTGTCTTTTTCTTTTCTGCAAGAGATAATCACCCGGCACAAGAGGCAAGCAGAGAAGAAAGGGCTGAGTGGGCAAGTCCACTCATACTTGTAATCATGGCTGCCATCCCAGGGGCACCTGCTGTGTGACAGGTTCCGTGTTGCCATTAATACTAAGAGGGAGGTGCTGCTAATATGCCCATTTTTTAGGTCAGGAAACTGAGGCTTGAGAGCATGAGGGAAGTGCTTGGTTACACAGCGGGGCAGTGGCGGTGTTGCAGTCCAGGCCTATTTGACTCAAGCTGGAGACCTCGGCCACTTGCCAAAGGTGAGTCACTTGAGCAAACAAGGAGGCCGGGCAGGGGAAGAGCTTCCTCTTCTGGCTGAGGAGGCAAAAGTACAGGCAGCGGCTCAGGCCCAGGGGCATGGGGAGCAGAGGGGTTCGGAGCCCAGCAGTTAGGTGGGGACACCTAGGCCATGGGCTGGAGGGGTCACCCTTCATCTCACTTGGAGCCCCGACGCAGTCCTCACAGCGGCCAGCTCCTCCCGGCTCCAGCACCCTTCCCTCCCCCTGCCCCCCTCACTGCCCCCTCCTCCCGCCACGCTGAGCCCTGGGCTGCTCCTGGGACATGCCGAGCGTGCTCCGACCTCAAGCGGAATGGCACGGAGCCGTGCGTCGCAAATGCCTAGACACGAAGTGCTCCCCGCTGACTGCAGACCACCTCTGGCTGTCCCCATTCTGTGAGTTTTAATGCAGATAAAAAAGACATTGCAATAGAATCAGAGTTTTTATTAGCACTGATACATGCTGAAGAATTTGAGGGCCAAATACTTATATTTTGTCTATAAATTTACTATCTTTCCCACCAATCACTTGACTGCAAGTGTTGGCTGAACGATCGGGCCATGACCTTGTCTGATTGATACTGCAGGTAATTTCCAGGCAAGCAGAGGGTATATCAGATATTCCCCAATTTGTGATTTAGGACAGGGATTGGCAAAATATTTTTTATAAATGTCCAGATAGTAAATGTTTTCAACATTGTAGGTCATTGTAGTGTGAAAGCGGCTATAGACGATATGTAAACAGAGGGTGGTTGTGTCACCAAAAAACTTTATTTACCAAAAAAGGAGGTGGCTAGAGTTGGCTCACTGGCTGGAATTTTCCAGTCCCTGATCTAGGGGCACACGAGGGAGCCCAAGCCAATATGTCGGGGCGCAGGTCTGATATGGTGTTTCCATGGAGCTCCCGGCTGGAAAATAAATCACTTTTTTTTCCCTTGTACTTTCAGTGTTTAGCACCTAACCTGGCACAGAATAGACACGCAGTAAAACTTTTGGAAGTAAATGACTGAATGAATGAATGTGTAGAGTTTGAAACGGGTAGATCCTTTTCTACACCCACAGAGAGATCTTGGTCGTTCATAAATAGATTAGACAAGTATCTTTGAGTGTTCCCTGGGTGCCAGACACTGAGGCTGATTAAAAAGATGGGGTTTGCATCAGAACTCACAAGAGCACGGGGTTGCTTTGGAGATACAGATGTTCGGGAGGGAATATTAGCAAAGTGTGAGAAGTGCTAACACAGGAAGTTCAGGGGGCTTTGGGGGCACGTTAGGGGCTGGGGGTACTGCCAGGCATGTTCCAGGAGTGCCCACTAGACCGTATTTGTCAATTGTGAAGGATTTAGTGTGTCTGGACAGCAAAGGCATGAACCCACAAATGCAGGTCATCTTTACAAACACGAATAAACTGACCGCAAGCACCTGCATTCAATAAGAGAGACCCGAACTGCTTCCGTAACTGGGCTTTCCAACTGGTAATCAAGTGGAAATCGCTCTGTTGTGAAGTCTGTGTTAAGAATTTTGAGCCCCATTTTATTTCTGTTCAAGCCTCTCTGAGGAAGTATTATGTTCAGAGCCAGCCTTTTAACAGTGCATTATGTTTAATCTTTTTAACCACTTTGATCTTTTTCTCTAAAAATTATTTCCATTATTCCAAGTTTCGTTTTGCTTTTCCCATATCTCTTCTGTAAAGTTTTCTCTAAGAGATTAAAAGCCCATTAAATGCTGTGACGTCCCAACCTACTTTCAATATGGGAAGAATACAGGACCCTGACAGAAGGCCACCATGCTCCGAGAGAAACAGGTTCACAGGGGCATGGATTTTTCATTCTCTGAATATACTGGGGGCAGCGCCTGCCTGTGGCTGTTAGAAAAGGGGTAAACTCCATCCCTGCCCTTTATCAGAATGATGTTTCGTACAATAAAAATAGTCAATCTGTAACAAAAGATCTAACATTCATGTCATCAGAGTCCCGAAAAGAGATGAAAAAAATGGTGGGTCTGAAAAAGTGCTTGAAGAAACAATGGCCGGAAACTTCCCAAATTTGACAAAAGATATAATTCTATAGAAGCAAGAAGCCAAGTGAACCCCAAAACAGGAAAAGTCAAAAAAAAATATCCTACCAAGATACAGCATATCAAACATCTGAAAATTAAAGACAAAGAAAAATACTGAAATCGGTGAGAGAAACCTTACTTGAAGGGGGAAACAAATTGAATGAGAGTGTATTTCTCATCAGAAACCACGGAGGCTAGGAGGAAGCGGCACGACGTTTTTTAAATGCTGGAAAAAAAAACAATTGTCAACCCAGACTCCTATTCCCAGTGAAAATATCCTTCAAGAATGAAGGAGAAATCAAAACATTCTCAGATGAAGGAAAACTAAGGTAATTTGCGCTGCACACCTGCCCCCAAAGAAGGGCTCACTGAAGTTCTCCAAGCGGAAAGGAAACAACAAAGGCAGAAACCTCAGTCATCAAGAAGGAGGAAAGAGCACAATAAATGAGATATGTGGAATAATTGGGCATACGGTTGTAAACTACAAATAAATCCTAAGCCCCCTGCAGACTGAACGGACCTCCTCTTGGCCAAGGAGACCCCAGAAACACCTTAAAACTGAGTTCCTGACCATGAAGGGAAGGGAAGTTGGACACATCTTGTTATAGCCCCTCCCTTTTGGAGTTCAGATACAACAATTGACCAGCATTGATGTTAAAACAGAGATCGTAAGATTGGCAAAACAGACTCTTTGTGACAATAACATACTAAATCATTAACAGGACCCAATGCCGTGCAAGGCAAAGGTTAAGTCACATCTGCAGGCCATCAATTTGCTTCACAGGTCACTTGAGTCAGTGAATTGTGGTTTATCTCTGATTAACAGACTTCTTTATTTTATTAGGCCATTAAATATGAAATGTCCAATTTCAAATCAAAAGTTTAATTTTTTCTTTTATAAAAGTTTATTATATCTCAAACAAGAAGCAATGATACAATGATAAAATAGAATAATTATAACAATATACTGTAATAAAAGTTATATGAATGTGGCCTCTCTCTCTCTCTCTCAAAATATCTTATTGTATGTCCTATTTTCAGACCACAGCTGATGTCTAGTAACTGAAATCATGACAAGTGAAACTGTGGATATATTAATATTTTGGTTTTTATCCATGGTTCCTGGCTCACAGCTCCTAAATCTTTGTAATTTCTTAAGTGACTAGAGTGATACAAGTATCTTTTATGATAGTTGGCTTTTTGTCCTTGGTTCCCGAAGCAGGTAAAAGATGTTTTGTGTTATTCATAATAAGTCCCTTTCGACAACACCTGAGTTTATGCTAAAGGAGTGATTTTTGGAAAGCCCCTAGACAACACAGGGTGTGGTGCTGGTTGCTAGGGAAACCAGTCATGTTACTAGAGGCTTGGAACTTTTAGGCTCAGTTTCCAATCTCCAGGGAGGAGAAAGAAGCTGAAGGCTGAGTTGATCATCAGTGGCCAATGATGTAGTCATCATGCCTATACAATAAAACCTCCATAAAAACTCAAAAGGATAAGGTTTGGAGAGCTCTGGGTTGGTGAACAAGAACACATAGGGATGTGTTCCTTGCCCTATGTATCTCTTCACCTGGCTGTTCATTTGTATCGTTTAAAATATTCTTTATTTTTCGTAATAAACGGGTAAATGTAAGGAAAATGTTTCCCCCGAGTTCTGTGAGTCACCCTAGAAAATTAATTAAACCTGGGGAGGGGGTCACGGGAACTCCCAATTTATAGCCATCTGGTCAGAAGTGCTGTCACTACCTGGAACTTGCAATTGGCGTCTTGAAGTGAGGCAGCAAGTTTTGTGTGACGGAGCCCTTGACTTGGGGGATCTGGTGCTGTCTCCAGGTATGTGGTGTCCAAACTGGATTGAATTATAGGACACTCAGCTGGCATCCGCTGGAGAATTGCTTGTTGATGGGGAGAAAATCGAGCTACGCATTTTTGTAGCTAGAAGTGAGTGGTGTGTGAGAGTAGGGAAAGTAGTTTGATTTTCCCTATCTTAAATAGCAGGCAAAAATGCAGAGACATACAACAGACTTTCCTTTGCCTCTTGAGTTTTCTAAAATATGTTGGATGGTGGGAGCAAAAAGGACGGCGTATCGGACTCCAAGATGAAATATGGTTAACAAAGCTTCCGAGAGTAAAGTTTGGAGTGAAGGAGTCAGGGAGATGCCCGGACCACTCTGGCAGGGCTGGGTGAGTCCCTTGGGGCCACCTGTGAATGGGGGAGAGAAGCCCCCACCGCAGCTCAGCCAGCTTTTCCGCCGGACCACCGCCGGGCATCAACCGCATGAAGCATGTAATCTCTGGTCCATCCTATAATCCCATCAGGGTTGGCTGCTGCCATTTCACAGATGAGAAAGCCAAGGTTCAGGGAGACTAAGCGGCAGGAGGAGGCCCAGCCAGAATTTGAGTGCAGGACACTGTCTTACTTTATTGTCACAACGTGACTACTTTCAGGGTCTGTTCTGGGTTCGATAGTGTCCCCCCCAAAATTCACATCCATTCAGAACCTCAGAATGTGACTTTACTTGGAAATAGGGTCTTTACAGATGCAAGTAGTTAAGATGATGCTGGATTAAGACGGATTAAGACGGCATGTTTCTAAGGAAAAGGGGAGGGAGATCCGGACAGACACACACGCAGGCGAGAAGCCAGGGCAGGGGAGGCAGCGACTGGAGTGATGCGGCCACAGCTCCGAGGACTGCCCGGAGCCCCCAGACGCCACAAGGAGAAGCGGAAGGGATCTTCCCCCATCCCTCGGCGGGAACGGGGCCTTGTCACCACCCTGGCCTTGGACTTCTGGCCCCAGAACCGTGGGAGGACAGATCTCTGTGGTTATAAAGCCGCCGGTGGGGGGCGCTCTGTCCCGGCAGCGCGAGGAAACTAACGCAGCGTCCGCGACATGGACACGAGCTCGAGGGTGCAATGTGCCACGGCGGTGGGGACTTTCGATCCCACCTGTCCCTCTAGGACCCTCCCACCGCCGCTGCTCCCTCTCCCGTCCCCCGACTGTCTTCCCTCGGGTCCGCGTTTCCTGGCACCAGGGTTCACGTGTTTACACGCCTGAAGGATTCGTGGGGAAGTGACAGCGTGGATCCGGGACCACAGGCCCCGCCTCACTTGGCGGCGTCCCTCACTGCTCACCCGGCGGGTGGCCCTCGCCTGCCCCTCACAGGAGCACGAATGCAGGTCGCGGGGTTTTGCTCAGAGACCCGCGTCCTTGCATCCTGTCTGCGGGCTGCCTCCCGGCCGGCGTGCGTGTCACTGAGTTAGCGGACTCCCCGAAGTGAGCCGGAGTCTCTTCAAAAACCCGCTGGGCGGCCTGCTTCCCCAGAGGTCCCGAAAAATGGTCTGGCTATCGTCCCCGGTAAATCCTGTTCCAGCAAGTTCTGCATCCACTTAACATTGTGAGTTTGGATTCTGCGGTTTGGATTCCATCCTGCGCCCATCCACCGCCCTCTTCCCAGTTGAAACCGTTGCAATCCGGTTTCAAAGTTGGGGGCTGGGGAAGCGGAGCCGAGCATCTTATTCTTTGTCTCTTGCTGCCCCCTGCTGGTCAAATTGTTGCTTTTTTTTTCTTTCTCTTTTTTTTCTTTCTTTTTCTTTTTTCTTTCTTTTTTTCTTTTTTTTCTTTATTTTTTTCTTTCTTTCTCTTTTCTTTTTTCTTTTTCTTTTTTTCCTTCTCTCTGCTTATAAGCCTCGAGCGTGTGATTGTCTTTGGCTGAATAAACAGGTAGCCACTGCCATGACAATGAGAATACCAATAATAAAGTTTACAACCATAACCCCATTTATTGATAGCACTTGTTACTACAGGCTCGAAATGATTATTCTCACTCCACTGCGGCCAATGGCAGAAGCTGGCTTGGAAGACAGATCTGGTTAATCTTGTGTTACATAGAAAAGGTCGCAGGAAGCATTGTCACCTGGCGAAGCAATGCGCCAAGCAATGCAGTATCTCACATCGGGTCTTTCCTGGTCAACCGCCAATTTGCTCCTGTCCCTTAGATCCGTGACTGCTGCTAGGGACAGGCAGTATTCACTTCCGCAATTGTGTGTGTGAGTGTGTGGACGTGTGAGTGTGTGTGCGTAGTTGCTATAATCCAAATCTTTGCTAACTATCCCACCTATTATTTATTTAGTTAGTTCGAGCTTTCAAAATGAAGTTAAAAGTCTGGTTGAATAAACATAATGAACTAGATATTTTAGGCTTTCTTAAAACATTGATTCACTCTAGACTTGAGTGTGAGGAGTAAAGTTGGTTTGGAGTCTGTATTCACCTTGGAACATGCAGAAAATTCTCTCTCTGAAGAAATTTGCATCACGACATGGTAATTGCAAGAATAAAAGTTTTCTTAAGCAGTGACCAGGAAGAGTAAATCTAAAAATGCCTAAATTACCAGCTGAGAGTGATTTCGTCCAATGATTCTCAAACTTGAGCACGGATGAGGATCAGCTGGGAGGGCTTAGGACAACCCACGATGCTGCTTGCGGGGTAGTGGACACGCCCTGGAGTTTCTGATTGGGCGGGTCTGGGCGGGGCCTGACGTTTGCATTTCTAACGAGCTCCCAGGTGATGCTGATCTGGGGACCCCGTGCTTTGAGAACCTCTGATTAACCGCTGGTGCTGAGACTTGGCTGCATATTGGAATCACCTGGGGAGTTTAAACATAAATGATGTCTGCAGCCCATCCCAGCGACTCTGGTTTAATTAGTACGATATGGGCAGGAGGGAGTGTTAAAAGCTCCCCAGGTGATTGTAACATGTAGCAGAGTTTGAGAGCCACCGATATGGGGGGAAAGTTAAGACGTTAAGAACAATGAGGGCTTTGGAGACCCAGAGCGGGTGGCACAGCAGAATGCTGTCCTGGGCGGTGATGAACAAGCGGGCAAAGAGAGGCTTGTGCTCAGAGTCTCAAAGTAAAACGGGTCCCCCAGGAGGAGCCTCTCCTCGGTAGAAGTCTCAGCTGAGTGAGTCTGGGGACAGCAGCCCCTGTCACATGCCTTGCCCTGGCTGGGAAACCCAGGTGTACAGGTTCTTACTGAATCCCGCCACGTAAGGCTGGGAATTCCTCCAAATATGGCAAAGGTCAGGGAAGGGGACAAGTTGTGGTCGTCATTATTATTATTCCTCAGACCCCTGGCTCCTGTGTTCTTTTCCGAGCTGCCGCGACCTTGTCCCTCAGTGTTCTCCACCCCACAAGCAGCAGTTCTTCCCATTCTCTGTTTTGTGGATGGGTTTCCCTGTCAATCACTGTTTTTTTCAAAAGCCAATATGCATGGAGACAGCACTAAAGAAAAGAGCTACTGTACCTGTCTCAGGTGAAATGCCTCCTCTTTGGCCAGATAAAAAGAGATAAATGGACTAAACATTCCTGTATGTTGTTCACTCACTGATTCCCACGCAAGGAATGCCAAGGTCGGAGCCGTTTTGAGTGCTGCTGCCTGGGCCTGTTCTGAACTTCTGATAAAAAACAGAAAAGAGGATTTGACAATCCAAAGGCAGTTGGAACGCTAACTGCTTGAATTGTGGCCACGTGGTTCCTTGTTAGAAACGAGAGCCAATGGCAGATCTTCAAGGTGCAAATGTCGTTTGCTTCTCCAGAAGTCGTATTTGTGAGCTCCATGAAGGCGGAGTGTGTCTTCCTCTGTCATTCCCCTTCAGGCCTGGCGATAGTAATAATGGTCACATGCCTCGACTGTGTCATGCCGTGTGAATAGAACCCTGTAGTATCATCTCATTCCCTCCACTACAAGAGCAGGTATTTTCATTAACCCCAACTTGCAGATGAGGAGGCCCAAGGTAGGGAGGATAAGACACTTACCCAAGCTCAGATACAAAACGATTCAAACCGAAGCTGACCCCAGGGCCATCACTCTTCCATTCACAATAAAAGTAATTTAAAGACATCCTTTTCAATAAATAGTGCTGGGAAAATTGAGTTACAGAAGAATGAAACTGGACCCCTATCTCTCACCATATACAAAAATCCACTTGACATGGATTAAAGACTTAAATGTAAGCCCTGAAATTATTAAAAATACTAGGAGAAAACCTAGGGAAAACTGTTCTGGACATTGGTCTAGGCAAGGATTTCATGACTAAGACCTCAAAAACGTGAGCAACAAAAACAAAAATAGACAAATGAGACTTATTAAATTAAAAGGCTTCTGCACAGCAAAACTTTAGAAAACCAACAGAGTGAACAGACACCATACAACATGGGAGAAAACACTTGCAAACTATGCATCCAACAGGAGATTACTATCCAGAATTTATAAGGAACTCAACTCAACCCAAAAATCCCAAATAATCTCATTAAAGAGTGGGTAAAGGACATGAACAGACATTTTTAAAAAGGAGACACGCAAATGGACAAGCATATGAAAAAAATGCTCAATATCATTAATCATCAGATAAATGCAAATTAAAACCACCATGAGATATTATGTTATACCAGTCAGAATGGCTGTTATCAAAAAGATGAAAAAATAACAGATATTGGAGATTTCTCAAAGAACTAAAAATGGAACTACCATTCCATCTAGCAATCCCACTACTGGGTATCTATTCAAAAGAAAAGAAATCATTATATCCAAAAGATACTTTATGTTTATTGCAGCACTATTCACAATAGCAAGGATATGGAATCCACCTCGGTGTCCATCAGTGGAGCATTGTATAATGAAAATGTATTGGATAAAGGAAATATATACATAGTGGAATATTACTGAGCCATATAAAAGAGAATGAAGTCATGTCTTTTGCAGCAACGTGGATGGAACTGGAGGCCATTATCTTAAATAAAACAACTCAGAAACAGAAAGAGAAATATTATGTGTTCCCATTTATATGTGAGAGCTAAATAATGTGTACACATGGACATAGAGTATGGAATGATGGACACTGGAGACTCAGAAGGCTGGGGGTTGAGGAGGTGGATTATGAGAAATTACATAATGGGTACAATGTTAGTTGTTCCAGTGATGGATACACTAAAAATCCTGACTTCACCACTACACAGTGTAGTGTAACAAAATGATACTTGTACCCTCAAATTTGTACAAAAAGATAATTTATTTTTTCTGATTCTATAAATTGTATTTTACTCCGCAAAAATTCAAGCAACATAAGAAAATATAAGTGAAAAGCTCAAATTCACTTGAAATCTCATCAGTCTGAGAGAATGAGCATTCGTATTTTGGTAACTATTCTTTTTTGTATTAATCTATGCATGTACGTGCATGCACACATACACACACACAATGTTGCATAAATAGAATTCTTACACTAATGTCGTGAACTGAAGCTCTTGCTTGTTTGCTGGTCAGTATAGCCCAAACAAACCTTCTGTTTCCTTTTGGAGGTTACCGTAACTGTGGGTGAAGAAGAAAGTTTGCTCTACACAAATGGAGCCCTTTGTGGTAGGTCAGCTTCTTTGCTGTGTATGGACGGGGCCGTGGTGCTGCAGAGACAGGAGCGAGTGTGGCAAGATTAAGAGCACACGTGCTAGAATCAGACTGTAGGCACCGAGAACTCAGCTTCCCCACTGAATAGCTGTGCAACCCTAGGGAAGTTACTTAACCTCTCTGGACCTCTTTTCCTCAGATACAAAGTGGGGATGACACCAACCTTATAGGGTCGTGCAAGGATTGAATAAGAAGATGAGTATTCCCCTAACCTGCAATTTCACTTTCCAAGGTCCTAGTTACCCATGGTACAGTACAATAAGATATTTTGAGAGAGAGTGAAAGAGAGGCCACATTCACAAAGCTTTTATGACAGTATACTGTTATAATTATCCATGATTATTAGTTATTATTAATCTCTTACTGTGCCTAATTTATAAATTAAACTTTATCATAGGTGTGTATGTACAGGGAAAAATACAGTATATGTAGGGTTCAGTACTATCCAAGGTTTCCGTTATCCACTGGGAGTCTTGGGATGTATCACCTGTGGATGAAGGAAGACCACCGTGTAATTAAACTTCTTTGAACCTTTCTTCATCTGAAGCAAAGGCTTAATGTTAACTGATATTATTAGAATACCCATAGTGTATATAAATCCAGAAGGTACTGAAGAGAATCATTAATTATCTGGAAGGTACATGTGCTTTACATTAATAAAAATTTTTTTCCTTGATACTAATGACATCTATTGCTGTTCGTTCACTCCCAAGTATAATATGAGATCTGTGGGCTATAAGGGCTTTTTGCAGATTGTTATATTTTCTCAGGGCATGAAAAAAAGAGCGTATAATGTTGGAGAGATACGGCAAGGCTGCAAAGCTGACGGTTTTTTCATCCGTTTGTCCATTTATTCCTTCATTCATTTAGCAACTGCTTGCTATTTGCTGATTAAAAGTATGAATAAAAATGACTACTTAAACATTTTGCTTAAATAAAATAATGCCCTCAAGGCGCTTACGATCCAATGACTCACTGTTTCGTTATTGGACTCACACATACCTACACACACCTCCTTTAAGAGAGCAATTTTCTGACAGCAAAATAGTGTCTTCTGGTCTAATTGTTTTCTTTTCTTTTTTTTTTTTTTGAGACAGAGTCTCACTTTGTTGCCTGGGCTAGAGTGAGTGCCGTGGCGTCATCCTAGCTCACAGCAACCTCAAACTCCTGGACTCATTCGATCCTCCTGCCTCAGCCTCCCGAGTAGCTGGGACTACAGGCATGCGCCACCATGCCTGGCTAATTTTTTCTATGTATTTTTAGTTGTCCAATTAATTTCTTTCTACTTTTAGTAGAGACGGGGTCTCGCTCTTGCTCAGGCTGATTTCGAACTCCTGAGCTCAAACAATCCGCCCGCCTCGGCCTCCCAGAGAACTAGGATTACAGGCGTGAGCCACCGCAGGTTATTGTTTGACCCTATATATTGCATTTCTTTGAA